>JAGFPH010014613.1:3060-23161 GCA_018207615.1 Philaenus spumarius | reverse complement strand
CTACCACCCCATCTACAAATCTCTTTCAAGATAAATTTTATATTTGACGACAACATGTCCTGCCTAGCAGTTGGAACTGCAAAAAGGTGGGTGAAGTCCACCCCATCTACAAATCGCTTTCATTTTTAATTTAAGAAGTGTTGCAAAACTTGTGAAAAAGCGAACGGATTCCATATTGTTTGAAAGGGTATATCATCAACAATGTTTGCTAAAATTTTGAGAAAAACCATTTAGTGTTAGTAAATCAAATAAAAACACTCTATGTTTAGGGCCATCATTTTGAAACGGAGAGATAGTTTTAAAATACCTACAAAATGATGTAACACTCGACCTAAGACAAAATTTCTTCAAAAACCTCCACAATATTAAGGTGATAACAACTGCCTAGAGTTTTCTATTGTAAAATGATGATTTTCATCTAAACAATGCTTGGTCATAGCAGATTTATCAGGCCTATTACATTTTAAGTGAGAAAAGTGTTCTTCAGCTTGTGTCTTCATGAAATCTCTAACTTTTTGAAAACTGTAACTAAACCAAACAAATTAGATGCTTGAAAAAATTTTTATATTAACAAATACCGTGACATATTAATAAACAAAATTAATTATGTAAAACATGTATTGTTAGATATGAACACTAGTTTAGTCATTTTGTTTAAGTTATACAGTTAATTTTAGGCTAGTTAGAATAACGCTAGGCAGTTGTTATCCCTTTAATATTTTATTGTAGATTTAAGCCATGCCCCTATAGTTTAAGCACTTAGGTGTAGTTTTGTATAAATACGGAGCGTTGACACACCAGGGTGGCTAGCGATATGACCTTTTGAAATTCCTTGACTAATTTACTTTTTCCTGACCAATCTTAGAAAAAGCACAAACAAAACCATGCTAATTTTATTTAAGTAAACGGTCAAATTATATTGGTGAGAAAATAAATTTTTAGTGAATTAATTAAATATATTAAAAATATTTAACTAAACACGGTATTATTATAACAGTTCAATATTAAATAAAATAATGAATTACACAAATTATATTTTATTATATCATAACAAAAGAAATAACTAATTGATTTTTGTAATCCAACTACCGGTTAAAAATTTGCATTGAACATTTGATTTGATACGAAGATCCCCAAATTCGAAAACATTTAATAATAAAACTAACATTTTTAGAAACAGCACGCTAGGGAAAGGTTTCAAGGTCATAACATAGCAATTACATTGGAACAAGCTGCTACAATCACTCCCGTAACTTGCCGATAATTGTTTTTCCTCTGATATGTAGTTTTCTTATTGTTTAATTTAGAAGTTCATCTTATCTTTAGTGTTTATTTTCTTAATTAAAAATTTTATTAATCTCCGACTTTAAATAATTACTTTTTAACTATTTTCCTTAAAAACCTTACTTTTCCCTGACCTTAACCAAAATTCTCTGACTTTTCCAGGTTTCCCCGTTCGGTAGCCACCCTGCACACTGTAAGGTTATAGTTCGATTATTGCAGCTTGTTGAAGAAATATATCAATCCAAAACAAACAAAATTGTGTCCTGGACATTAAAACTCCTCTGAACGGCCCTTCAAAATAGAGCAATTAATAAGATAGTTTTATTTGAGTACTGTATATACAAATATTTACCTGTTCACTATATTTAGTGACATATATATAAAGTTCCTTAAGTGCTGAAACAGAATGAAAATGACCAGATTGTGATGTGGATAGATGCTGCATTGCTGTACTCAATTCTTGATCTGAAATCTGAGGGAGTAGTGCGACATCACAATAGAACCTCGTCACCATCTCTCGGTAGTGAGGAATATCCTTAGCGAACAACAGTTTGTTGGAGGGGGAGTCCTTTCCTAGCCTATGATCAGTTGTCGAACACGCGTCCATGAACGTCTGCGCTATGACTGATAGGCATGAGTCTACTGGTGTTGTTTTGTTTATATCAAAAATGAAGTCAGGATTTTTGATAAAATTTACCCAGAACCTCAATGGAAGACTGTAAACAGGTAAAGAAATATATAGGTAAAGTATCAAAACCAAAATTAGATACATACAAAATAAGTATATGGACAAAAGCTTATGAAATATCCAGAAGCTTTTACATTTTGGATAAAAAATGTTTTGTTTTGACACATGAGGTGAATCCATCTCTTTCCATATAAATTATATATTTTGACACTCCTATTCGTGGCTGAAACGTGTATCATTTTATTCATTATCATTTTCTCTGGTCCGGACCATTTAGGAATTAAAGTCAATAAATATTTCTAAATAAAATTTTCTCAGCAGATTCTAAATGATTGTGTTTAGAAAAAATAACATTAATTAAGAAGAAAAAGTTGAATTAAAGCCAAAATAATTAGCTAAGTTCCTAACTTGATCAGATCCAGTCACAAATAGTAACTATTTGCAAATAGCCGCTTCAAGTGTGAGAACTTACTTCATGTTGGGGATACTCAGATGACTTCATATGATTACAGGTTACGTCTATCTTTTTTTTTTAAATATGTTGCCAACATAATAAAAACATGTTTTCTCATTTCAATGTCTGTAATCGTTTTCAAAGGCACAACTGTAATAATTAATATTACCTGTTCGATTTCCATGCATGTACGACCTCCGGGTCTACGATGTTATGTCTACGTGCGGCTTCATCGAACAAGTCGAACAACCATTTTACTGCTGGTGGCAAAGCTTCGTTGGCAGTTAATATTGTAGTGAAGAAATCATCGACAAACTTTTGAATTGTACCTTTTGTTGACAACAAACGCGTGAGAAAGATTTCTGGGATTGCCTTATGAGTCCTTTCTGAAGTTTTGTTGCTTTGGTACGAGTGGTCGTCCAATGGCTTCACCAAGTGATAAATGTGTAGATTAGACCCAGATTCAACGTCTCCATTAGTAGCCACAATCGGGGAAAGAGAATTGCTCAGATAGGTACCAGTGCCTAAAAAAAAACAAACATTTCATATCATAAACAAAACAATTCTGTTACTAAGCCATTTTAATTGGTCAGATAAATACCATTGTCTGACAAGACAAACTTTCGTGTTACTGCCAAACAAACACAGGATCTAATCCATTCTTAATTGCCCCTAGACAAAAATACATGTCATATTACAGACAAACAAATACTGTTATTAGGTGAAGTTTGGATTTTGGCCAATTCACATCTGTTTGGTAAACAATTGAAGTAAAAGATCAAAATATGTATCAACTACATAATTATCAGAAGCAAAAACTTGTTTCTTAATGTAGGTACCAAAAATCTCACGAGAAAAAAATTAAGGAATTCAAACAAATCAAAACTATATATTTAAAGGCAGTTATCTTAATAGTAATTATAATTTAACCCTTTTAACATAAACATCAGCTCAATCAGCAGTTTTTACTTATTAGAAACAGGGTTTCCTTAACCCTCCCAGTGACAGACTGCCCAAAGTGACGTTCTCTCAGGCGCAAGATGCAGCTATTTCGACAATTAGCAAAAATTAGCATACATTTGCATTTTCGATTAATTAATTCACTTAGAATTATCCAATCGTAATAAAACCGGCACCGTTGGAAAGAAAATGTATTAAACTTTAACTTTTGTATTTAAAACTTTATCGTAAAACGTATTTTTACATACGTAATCATCGTTTCAAAATTGTAGAATGTCAAACAGCTGTTTTCCGTGCGACATCGTGATGTTAAAAACGTAAAATATCGTCATTTTCAACCGTCTGCAACTCCTCACAGTTGTCAATTGTTACAAAGATCATCACAGCATTGGATTCATTAGACTTTTATCTTTCAAGTGGTATTTTTAAATCATCTGTGACTACAATCGTTTATGAGATACAGAATTTAGAATAAATGCTTGTCCATTGGTCAAGATTGGGCCAATAAGGAAGCATTTTTTAAATCGATTTTTACTATCAGAAATCGATTTATTCCTAAGATGTGTAATATACCGTTTTAAAGATAACATTCCAAAGTTTTAGTCAATGTGCAGTTCAAATAATTTTATCATATCAGGTTGGTACAAACTGAATTGAGAATCACGCGATTTTAGGAGTTTACGTTTACGGTCGCCATAAGCCGGTTACCTAACAATTACATGCAAGTATTTTTTCTCTTGATATTTTACTGAATTGAAAGTGTTTATAGTTTATAAAACTGTGTTATATTGTGCTACAGTTATAAATAAATAAGTGTAGAATGTGTTATTGTGTTTTTTAGTGAAATTATGTTTATAAAGTGTTGGAAATAATGTGTTCTAAATAGTGAGTTTTGTTTTATTTTTTGCAGATAGCCTAGGCTAAAATTTATTTAGCCTATAAACTATTGTATAAACTTTTTATAAATAATAAATAGGCCTACAGTATTGATAAAATAGCAGATAGGCCTAGAGTTATTGAAAGGTTATCAGAAATTGATCGGATATATAGTGGTTTTTAGACATAATACTAATATTTAGCAATGTGCCTAACCTAACCTAAATTTGACAGATTTACGCTTAGGCTATATGATCGCAATGCGTTTTTTTTTATTTCAAGTGTATGATATTATTTCACTTTTTAACTATTTTCTACAATTGTTTTATATGTTGAAAAAATTACAAAAATATTTCTTCAAAATTATACAACTTTGTTTTATAGGATTTTTGGTAAAAATCATGGAAAGTTTATACATTTTTGTTCGTTCTGTTGTACCTGATTAGAAAATGTAAGGTTTTTCTTACAGTTCAATTCTATCATTTATTCTCTACAATTTGGTATAATAAAATTTCATTTTGGAGTAAAAAATATATAGCCTAGGCCTTTTAGTTTTGAAAATAGGCATGTTTTATTATCGTTTTTTTGTAGTTTGAACATAAAAATTGGTATTTTCAACTAAATAATTTTGAAATTGAAATATATTGTTACACATTTCTCTTTATAACTATTTTCTACAACTGTTGTTTATCTTGAAAAAAATTACAAAAATATTTCTCCAAAATTATACAACTTTGTTTATAGGATTTTTGGTAAAAATCGTGGAAAGTTTATACATTTTTGTCCGTTCTGTTGTATCTGATTAGAAAATGTAAGGTTTTTTGTAATTTCCAATCTTACAGTTCAATTCTACCATTTATTCTCTACAATTTGGTAAATAAAATTCCATTTTGGAGGAAAAAATATATTGGACTATTCGTTTTGAAAATAGACCTATTTTTTTTAGCGTTTTTGTAGTTGGAACATAAAAATTGCTATTTTCAACTGAAAATTTTTGAAATTGAAATATATTTTTACACATTTATATTTAGAACTAAATTAAAAAACTTTTGTATATTTTGAATAAAATTACAAAAAAATTTTACTATTTTTTATTTAGGCATAAATTTGGTTTTTCCCTTCCGTTTCTGAACATTTTTTGTTTTCTAAGCTAATAACTTTTACAATTTCAAAAGAAACTAATTTTTAGTGGCATATTTGAATTCTTTGAAGTTTCTTCTACAAAAAAGCTATGGAACACCTTTGGATTGGGGTTCATTTACTATTTTTGGCAAATTTTTAAAAATATGCTTGCAAAACGCTAAAAAAAGGCTTTTTAATTATAGCTTTAACCATGCCACTTGGAGGGTTAAAACTCCAACCATGTAGGCTAACAGCCAGTGATATACATTGTAACAAGTACATTGTCTAACTGTGTTTCACCGTGCACTGTAACACAAGGTTGTACTTAGGGTATGCAGGCATGATTTTGCATAAAGGTGTGGACAATTTTAATGAAGGAAAACTTCCTTTAATGCCTCAAATTGAGGGCGAGTATATTCAAAAATTATGTGACAAAAAATTTTCTTCAGAGTTGGTTTATAAATAGTAAAAAAATAGGAGATAACAGAATGTCTGGTATATTTCTGAAACTTATTTCTGAGAAAAAATTCATTTTATTTTCGTTGGGGCAAGGTAAATGGTGATAAACTATATTCTGTAATTATTACTATTCTGCAAGGCATATAAAATAAATTTAGATTCTCTGTCATAATCATCTTATTTAATTACAATAAGGGAAATAAACAATTTGTTTTATTTATTACGGCCTCCACCATCCTCATAGCTGTAATTACACCTCCTTTCTTAAATATCAAAATCAATTATGCCCAACTCACAGAGCTGGATATCAAAAGTTCTAATACAAAAGTCATTTAAAATAAAACAAACAAGTAAAACAATCTTAGCTCAACTTTAAAGTAGAAAATTAAGGAGTTAGCTAATTTTCCCTGACTTTAGGCTTGTTTAAAAAAATTTCCTGATCTTCTAAGTCTGTGGGACCCCTGAAATAAGTAACAAATTTAAAAAAAAGTACGTAAACTCACACATGCACTACAAAAAACAAACAAACAATAACATGAACATATGAGATCGGAGCATTTGACTTGCACAGAACATTATTTAAACAAATTTAAAAAAATGTATTCTTTCATCTCAAACTAAAACCGAAATACATTTTTTCTTAAAAAATGGGAATACAATAAAATAATTGTGAAATACATGGAATGTCAACTCTCTTATTAATTAAATGCATTTTTGAACCGTAACGGTATTACAATGTTTTCTTTTACCTAATGTAAGTGTACTTTTTGTTTAGTAAAAATAATATGAATAAATATTTTGGAGAAATAATAATTATTCCATATAACATTCATACATAAAAACAAGTCGGTTTTTGAAGTTCATTCTTTGAAAATAATATGGTTGTGGGTGGGGAGGAAAGTGCTTTTGGTTATTCAAAGGAGGCACACATCTTATGACGTTGAGAACCACAGTTCTAGAAAATGATCATCACTGTTCTTACTTTTGGTGATTTTAAAGATTTAGTTAAAATTGTAACAGTGCAGCCTTGTTAAAAATGCGAGGACCAACCTAAATGAGTAAGATATTAATTTAGAACCATCTAAGAGGGATCCACAGATGAAATTTGGCTTTTGTTTAAAAAATATTAACACTATTCATTAATTTAAATTAGCAGTTTTTAATTTCAGTTGTACTCCTTACAGTTATGGCAAGACTGTTTGTAGTTGGAGCTAAACCCATCGTTTTGCCGAGGAATGAGAGACATAACCGCAGATTCTTTGACTCCATAATGTGCCAAAGTATTCAGTTTGCGCCATCCACAAACAGATTTGGTGGTCAGATCCTCATCTTGTAATGTCAAGTGTCCTCCACGTCCATGGCGCCATTCTGCAATTGGATACGATATATATTAAATCAAGCCTCTAAATCATCAACCCCATAAATCATGCTTTAAACCAGTACTGTATTTTTGATATTAAAAGATTTTTGAACATTAATAGTGCAAACAGAAAAATAATTGCGGTGGAATTATGGGCATCAATTAAGGCGCGTTTACACACGCAAGAAAACTTCTGCGATAAATATCGACAGACTGTTCAGCAACTAAACTTCCAACAGTTTAGGTGCACTTGCAGCGTCTTCTTGCAAATGCAATTTCTTGCAAGTGTTAACATATTCAGATCTGCTTGTGTTAGTTCATGCAACTTATAGGATCAGTTTCGAATATTTTTTGATCGTAGCTTCAAGTTTATTTTGCACACAAGTAAATGCATTGCGTTTATGGTTCCTATGATCCACCATGAAAAAAACAAAACCCCAAGAGTTTTCGTGAGACAATGTAAACAAATTTGTAAAATTGTATAATGGCAATCCATGCTTATGGGATTGACAAGATGTTAAATTATAAAAATCAAAATAAAAACCTACGTTTAAGTAATGTTGAACTATAGTTTTTAACAACGCCTGAAAAACTAAGTAGAAAATTATACAATATTCGGAGCAGTGGCAAAATTATTCAAACAAATTAAAAAGAGTAGTAGTGGAAAGGATGATGTATAAAAATCCCATTTCTGGTGTTTTTACTATTATAAGTTTTAAGATGTCAATAACTTCTCATGTAATGACTTCGGTAGGTTTAAACAGAATATACATTATAATTTTAAGTAAAATTAAAACAAATTGTACTGTAAATCTATGGAAATTAATTCACATCTTCTATTTGAAGTTTTAGCACCAAATTATAAAAACAATTGCATTCTAATCGCCCATTTTCTAACCCAAGTTCATTGTTTTTTTTTCAATAGTAATATTATTGGTTCTGCTATGGGTTCACAACCACGCGCCATTATATATTAATTCTCAAAGTAAGAGGTGGCAATAATCATGGCTATATAAATAATGTGTAAACAGTTCCGGTAAAACTTGTGACAATAGCTTATGACTCTTTCTTGCGTGACATTTATTGTAAAACTTATTGCAGGACTTAAACGGTAAAGTGATAACTCGAGCAAGAATTCCTACACTTTTATTGCATGTGTGTGACAGTGAATTGCTATTAAATTATATATTATTCAATACTTTATATCGTTTTTCCTCCGGTATTCTCAGGTATTAAATCATGCAAACATAAGAAAATAAAGGATTGTGATGACATCACGATAGGCTGCGCGCGCACACCTTGGCACAACGAGCAGTGCGTGTCTACCTTCCAAACAGGGTGGTTGTGTGTGTTGTGGTCTCCCCTCAGTCAGAACCGTGTGTAGTCGTTTAATTACTAGTTTGTCCTAATCTAATTAATAACCGCAATGATCGGCTAAGTCCGTAATTTAGGGTATGGCCCGGTAGGGCCGATAAATCACGGGCTAACTAGCAAAACTTGTAGAAGTGGGATGTCGGCTTCTATATGGACCGGTTTACGGTTTAGAGAGACCGATATTTAGTTATTAAATATACTGAGTTAAGTTAATTTAGTTAAAGGTATAATATTTAGTTTAGTGCTCATCAACGCTGGTTCCATAATTGGTTTTCATGTGATGGTGACAGTGTTATAATAATTGCTAACGAGATATGTTGAGTCGGTGTTGGCGTGGTTTAACCGCTTTAGCAATCAAAATGGCGTAACCTTACAACTTAACCGCCGGCATTGCTTTCAGTATGGTAGCAGAGTCAAAGTTCCGACCACGGTAACTATTAATTATTGCGTTTCGGTAACGCGTCGTATTTTTCGTTTTTTATTTAAAAGTCACTGCCAATAATTCATATTAAATTAATATGAACTAACCAGTCTTGTTGTTAGGTCACTTCCATCCGTTCCAAATAACGGGATCTAGCTTGCTTAAAGGCATTTTATTTCCAGCTAGCACGCGAAGCCCTTTTAATTTTTTAATGTACTTGAATAATTAAAACCTCTTCCAAATTGCATCTCACTTCATTCAACTATCAAAATTAAACTCCCCTAACAGTATAAATGATTTATTTCATTCTCTCCTAAAATATTATTTATTAACAAATCTATTTATTCACGATAGGCCTATATGGTAGACCGCACTTACGGGAAAGTTTCGTTAATAATCCAGGATTGTTCAGAACGACGACAGTTAAATGGGTAACAGGTTTATAAGCTAGTGTAATGTATTTCAACAAAACTTGGGTAAGTTAAGCAGATCTAATTATTCTAGGATACAATACCAGAAAAAGGTTTATGCTATGGAGTGTTTTATGGATGTTTGTCATTAGATATATCTAGGGCCTAGTCTAGTTTCTACATTAAGACAATAAGAATATAACAACAGTGTCTTGTAGTTTAATAAACATTATTAATAATACAGACATTGGATTAAAATGACAAACTCTACTTATAGTCTAAGGGTGTTAGAGAATATTTCTGTTGGCTTAAACCAATTTTAGTGAAGAATCAGTCAAATTTACTATAAGACCCTAAACAATAATACACAGCCTAGTACAATGTTAAACATTAATAGCTTTGTTTTAGCATAGTCCAATGTTCTTTCTGACCCCTATTTTGTTGATTACAAATACAATATTATTAATTCATTGGATCGACCATCAGATTCCCGTTGTTTGGTTATATAGCGTAGAAATTAGCCTAGCGTTTCACTATTGGTTTCTGACAATTACTTCTAACAAGTCATTGTTTCAATTTTAGGTATTTCGATGATAACATTAAGTAAATCTTTCAAAAAAATTAATAAATTTTAGCAACTTTAATTCTTGGTACTTAGTTATGTAGCCTACGCCTACATATTTACAAAATTTTTGACTTTAATAGTTAATATTATTTTTTTATGATCAGTCTCATTGCCTAATAATACCACTACAATATTTCTCAATAATATCAGGTCAGAATAATTACAGACAATATTTTTATAAAGCTTTCACAAAAACAAAAAAAAAAACCCTTTATCAACTGCTAGGCTATAACATTAATAAAACATGGTTAATCTAAGCATAGATTTTATATTACCACTACAATAGCCTAATAATCAAACCCAACCTTTCGAATACCACTAAGTCATTCTCACTAACAGAATAATAGGTTAAACAAACCGGAAAACCTAACAAATATGCCCAACAAAATCAAACTTTTGGTCATGGGTGATAGCCACGTTACACGTTTAAGTAATTCTTATCATGCCACTACCCCGCATATAACTGGATCGATTGGTTTTCATGGGTTGTCAGGCGCCAAATGTAATGATCTGAAACGAGATATTAAATCAAGGCGTCATTCTATTTTCCCAGTCGATTGCATTTTTCTGATAATTGGAACTAATGATATTTTAGGGGGAATGACAATTAATGAAGTATGAATAAATTTCAACGCATTACTCAAATTCATTCGGCGAAACAACCCACGAGGCAAATTAATAACCCTCCCGCTGCCTCGGTTTCCACTGATACAAGCCAAAAATTTAGTGCATCGACAAATAATTCTTTTCAACCAATACCTGGAAACATTAACGAATGACAATACCAGGTCGCTCCTAGTAATAGAATAGAATAGAACATATGCTTTATTAATGTTAACTTATTTCAGCAACATAGATTTTTAACATATTTTTTAACAATGGCTATACGGCCGTCTGTTAGGTTGACATTTTTAACTTGCATTGCTACATGTATATACAAACACACAAATATATCAAAATATCATTAAGTAAACATCTCTTATTCTTATAACACTATTCAAATTATACGTATACACATTCACACAATTATAAAGAAACAAAATAAACAATTTATAAAATTAATATTGTCAAAATACCATTGAGTAAACTTAAACATCCCTTATTCTTAGTACACTAGACTCAAACTCTATTAAAATTATATGTATACACATTCACACAATTAATTATAAGAAACAAAATAAACAATTCATCAAGTTAATAATTTTGTGTCGTCATTTTTAACACCCATTCATACATCTAATAACAAAATTATCAACAAAATTAACAATTTTATCCAATAACAAAATAAACATTAAGAAAAATTAAACTCTTGTATAAGACTCCATCTGTACCGCCATGCATTTTGAACAAATCTACAAAGAGTTGACCAATCCCTACCATTAAGAAATTCCTCAAACTCTGGTTTAGACAATACCTTTCGATTAAAGCAAGACTTTCTAAATTCGGCTAATATCGGACATTCTGCAATAAAATGAAAAACATCTTCCTTTACTCCCATGTTGCACAACGAACACGTGAAATTTCCCCCTTGAACCCACGGTTTATAATTTAAAAAGATTAATTCTGCCCTACTCTTAAATATCCATTTTATTTCCCTTATTGTAAAATTATTTTTAAAATACCCCTTTTCCCCCAAAAGTAAATTTAAATTTGCATAAATTCTGTGGTACTTTCCCCCTTTTGCTGCCAATAAGAAATTTTCTGATTGTTCCGTTTTAATTTTCTCAATTAAAAGACTTAACTCCATCGAGTTCCAAGATTGTAAACGTTTGCCTAAACCTACTCCATATTTGTCTCCTAATTGTTTACATTGTCTGTACCAAAAGATATCAGCTTTAGACACCTGCTCAGCCAGTATTTTAGGTAGTCTACTATCTTGCATAGCAAATACCTTAAGTAAATATTTAACATGCAACTTCAATGTAAATAAATACAACTTATCAAGTCCTGTTTCAATGTACACCGCATAATTTGGAGCGTTTAACGGCAAACCCAATAGTTTTTTGACAAAGAAGCGCAACGTTTTTTCTACTGTATTATACTCACGGTATCCCCAAATTTGAGCTGCATAGCAAACTGTTGCCCGTTGAACTGCTTTAAAACAAGTTAACTTTACAGATAATGGAACCTGCTTACAACCTATAAACTTAGACCAAATACTATTTATAGTGGCTTTTGCCGAAGCTAGCTTTACCTTGTGATGGTTTTCAAACGATAAATTTGGAGTTAAATCTATGCCTAGGTATCTATATCTATTTACTATTTCAATAGATTTGTCACCAAACGTCCAATTTTCTTTAAGTGTTAACTTACCCCCCTTCCTAAAAACCATTACTTTTGATTTAGTTAAATTTACTTTTAAATTCCATGTACTGCAATAAGTTTCTAGTTTATCCACCATATCCTGTAAGCCCTCTGGCGTTGGTGACATTATTACCACATCGTTAGCGTAAAGTAGCACACGAACCCAATACCCATCAAAACAACAGCCTCCACCAAGAGTGTCATGCAAGTCGTTCAAAAAAAATGAGAACAACAATGGACTTAATAAACATCCCTGTTTTAGGCCCATTTGTGTTTCAAAACATTCAGATACCCCTTTTTTATTCCATACTCTTGCAATAGTGTCTCTATATAAGTTCTGTAATACGGTTAATAATTTAGTTGATATACCTAAACATGTTAATTTATAAAATAATGCCTGTCTATCTATAGTATCAAAAGCCGCTGAGAAATCAACAAAAAAACAGTAAAATTTACCTTTTCGTTTATTTAATTGTAAAGTAACCATATTTACAAGACTAAACAAGTTGTCTACAGTAGAGTAGCCCTTTCTGAAACCTGCTTGATATTCATTTAATACACCATGTTCTAACTCCCAATTTGCAAGCCTATTTAATATCACCCCTGTAAAAAGCTTCGCTAAGGTGTCTGTAAACGATATTCCACGATAATTCTCTACAGTATTTAAATCACCCTTCTTATGCAATGGAAAAATAATAGCTTTCCTAAAAGACTCCGGCACCCTCCCAGTTGTATATATTACATTGAAAATGTCTACTATTTTTGTTAAAACATTATCTGGAGAATTTTTAAAAAATTCATACGGTATTCCGTCAAAACCAGGAGCCTTGTTGTTCTTGGCTTTTGCAAGTACTCGTTTCAATTCTAAAATTGTAAAATGTGAATCTAATACAGAATCGGTAATGTAAGGCTGAGCGTAACATATCGCTCCTAGTAACACCTGACTATCTGTGGCCCCGATCATATTTCTTAAGAGATGGGTTGCATTTCTCCAAAGAAATTAATTCACAAATTATAGGTCTACTACAACATTCTTTCCAAACCAATACATAAAACTTAGTTAATATCCAACAAAATTTATCAACATTAACACACGAATTGTTTATTTATTATTAACTACCCTATACCTGAGGTCACATCGACTTTAGGTTATCTTGTGTAAGGCCTACTGTTTGAACAAAAATCTAATTCGTAAATTAACCACCAGCAATTAAATCTTTAAAATCTTAAACTGCATATCAAATTAAAGTATTTTTTTTTATTACAATCTATCCCCACCCCCACCCTTTATATGAACGAACCCCAATATGGTACCACCACCACCACTATAATAATTATACAATAGCAATTATTTAATTTAACAAAAAAACAATCTTATAAAAGTAGGTTCCTCCCTCATTTTGAAAGTTTTCAAGTAGACCGCCCAGTGAAATTTGTCGGTTATGGTCATACCCTTAATACAATTCATTGACCAAACCATTATAAAAAAAAAAAACCTTGTATGTTGGACGGAAGTTTGTTTATATCATAGTATTTTTAATCAAATCAAATACTCTGTTTAAAAAAAAAAAAAAAAAAATTTACTGCGTATATTACCTCTAGGTGGTACTATATACCGTTTCAAAATGACAACGCCAATTAATTGGGAGTCGGATATACCAACTCCTTTCCCCTTCAGTTTGGAGTCCAACCCACCTAACAGAAAGTGGATTCTGAAGTTGTCGGCTTACCAAGCAAAGGATCTTCTTACAAACTGGGGCGTCACACCGGGTGACACCCTTGAGGTAAATCGAGGTAAAATTCGCGAAGAACTCGACGCCTTCCGCGAGAACACACCACCATTAGTAACGACCGAGCGTGAAACACCACTTCATCCGCAAGCGGTACAGGTGCTCCAAGTATTACGGGAACAAACCATTGCACCACCCCCGCGATCACCACAAACACTCCCGTCCTCCGCTCATTCAATGCTACAAGCAATAGAATGTTTCGATAGTCAGCCATCGGAAGCTAACCTCAATGCAATGCGCCATCTTGTGCGAGCAGCGCGCCTACACCCGGGTTTGGACCGACAATTTCTATTAGAGCTGGTCCCAAAGGCTTCTGGCCTAGTGGCAGCCATACTCGAAAATGCCATAACTAATAACAACACTGTCGAGCAATTTCGTGACATAACCATAGACGCCTTATTTCCACCTCATATAAAGCACGCGGTCATAGCACAGTTGGTGTATAGGTCGCAACGACCTAATGAACCACTGGCTGACTTCATTGGTAGTATTTGTGACATGTCTACCCTCCTCGTACCATCTATGAAGCAGGCCGACAGGCTCTCAACGATCCTATCTGGTATGAGCACAGAGGTTATGTCACGTTTAGTGACGGTTGATCGACCAACCTCCATTTCAGAACTACTCGCGCTGGTTCCCCACCTGGAGAGAACACAAATACCACTCCAGTTTTCCATGGTTGAAATTCAACCACCAAATTCAAACGCGCCAGATTATAACTCCCACAGAACGACTTCCACACCTTACCCACCGCTGCTCATGGCACAACAATATCCCAGACCACACTTCCTTAATCGAAATAGTCAAAACACAACAAGACCTCAGTATGGACGAGCCAGCGGTAGTACCCAAAACCGATCACAAAATAGCCGTCGCGGTGGAAACCACTACCCTGCCAGGCCTTTAAACTAAATCGGAGGGGCCAAAGGGGCGATGAGCCACCTCCAAAAACACAGACAGCCCCAGCTAACAGTGGTATTGACCACACCTACCAGCACCCAGCTCCGAGCCCATTGAAGGTTTCGGCTGCGACCGCGGGGGTCGTAACTATCAAAGCAAACATTGGGCCACACCTAGTGCCATGCTTGGTTGACACTGGGTCAACATACTGCTTAATTAGCCAAGCCTTTTTCAAGCTATTGGTCAAGATACCCAACGTAATAAAACAGGTCAAATCAGTCAATTTATCCGCGAGCACCGCCAATGGTCCAACCGTAACCTTCACATCCCAAGTCTCCATCCACATTAAGCTGGGCCCCTTATCGTGGAATATCCCCTTCCTATTAGCACCAACCCTCCCATTCCAAATAATTTTAGGTTGTAATTTTTTACGTAAAACACAGGCTATTATTGACTTTCAGAGTCACGAGATTCGTTTCCCCTATGCCTCGCCACTTATCTGCTCAATACTACCCGAGCAACCAGTAACAATTTCACCGCAACCCTTCAGGTCAGGGGCCAACCTATCACCCCTTGAAGTGAGTAAGGTCGCTGATCTTATTGCTAAATACCCACGCACCGTTACAACCAAACTGGGGAAAACCAACCTCATTAAATATACAATCAAGGTCAACTCCCCTAAAATAATTAGATCCAGACCTTATCAATACGCCCCCCCCCCCAAGTTGCAAGCCTTACGAGAGCATATCGAGGACTTATTAGCCAAGGGGGTAATCAGTCCCTCCACATCACCCTACTCCTGTCCTGCGTTTTTGGTACCCAAAAAAGGGGACAAAACGCGCATGGTGGTGAACTACAAGGCAATCAACGAGATTGCCGACCTGGAAGCCACCCCCATACCAACGCTGGAATCGGCATTCCAGTACCTGGGAAAGGCAAAGTGGTTCACACTGCTAGACCTTAACCAGGCATACCTCCAAATACCCTTGGACGAAGAATCTCGTAAATTCACGTCCTTTGTAGTGCCTTTCGGACAATACCATTTTAATTTTGTCCCCTTCGGATTGGCCAGTGGTGGATTGGTACTCACCAGGCTAATCGAGAAGATCTTCGGTGACATCAAGTACAAGTACGTCTTCACCTTCTTCGACGACTTGTGTGTGTACTCCGATGGCACGTTTGACGACCACCTCCTCAAGGTGGAGACGGTGTTAAACCGTTTACAGTCCGCCGGATTAACCGTCAGCCCCGAAAAATTGACCGTGGCCGCAAACAACATACAGTTCCTCGGCCACGTGTTCAAAAATCAATCCGTTTCCCTCCATCCCGACAGGGTACAGCCAATTGCTGACTACCCCACACCTACAAATCTGAAACAGGTTGCCCGATTTTTAGGCTTGGCCGCCTTCTACTCAAAATTTATTAAAAATTTTGCAGAGATTTCCCGACCACTCAATAACCTCAAACGCAAGGGCATCAGATTTGAGTGGGGCCCACCCCAAGAGCTCGCCTTTAATACTTTGAAGAGGGCTCTAACGAGCAACCTGATTCTACGCCTCTCCGATTTCTCCAAACCATTTATTGTCCATTCTGATGTGTCAGGAGTGGCCTTGGGCGTTTCCTTGTCTCAGGATTACAATGGCGACCTTATGCCGGTGGCCTTCGCTTCACGGCCACTAAACAAACACGAGGTAAATTACAGCACAATGGAGCTAGAGTGCCTCGGCGTTGTGTTTGCCCTGACTAAGTTCCAGCAGTACCTGGAACATAGAGAGTTCCAGCTGTATACAGACAACTCAGCGTTGTCTTGGCTGTTGAACCATCCCCGCCAAGTCGGCAAATTAGCAAGGTGGATTGAGTTCATTAACTCATTTAAATTCACCGTGCAACACATTAAGGGAACTGACAACATTGTTGCAGATTCTCTGTCCCGCCTTTTTGAGCCATCTGCTCCAACGGCAATCCCCTTCATCCCATCACCTCCAACCAGCACACCCCGCCCCTTAATATCCACCCTATCCAGTATCCCTGAGGTTTTCCGGGATATTCACCTTCATCAGAGGGACGACCCGGAAATCCTAAAGTTAATTAACAGCAGGAACCTTCCACCTGAATTCTCTATAGTGGACCGGACCTTGATGCATCTTGCCCCAGGCCAAAGATCGTCAAGGGTGGTTTTGCCCAACAAGCTCATGGACATGATATTTAAATACTACCATGAGCTACCTATTTCTGCCCATTTGGGAATTAGCAAAACCTTTGCCCGTATTTCCCAATACTTCTGGGCTAATGACCTAAAGGGTCAAATAACCCAGCGAGTTAAGTCCTGCGTCAAGTGTCAAAGGTCTAAACAGGCCCACAACACTCGTGTAGGACTACAGTCTTCTGAAATTCCCACGGCCCCATTTCAGAAGCTGTACATCGACTACGTCGGTCCCCTACCTAGGTCCACCAATCGGAACGCCTATATCCTCACGGTTGTAGATGCGTTCTCTAAATTCACAATGCTTTTCCCAACGAGGAACTCCAAGGCGCAGACTACGGTCAATACATTGACCAAATGCGTCTTTTCCTACTTCGGATTCCCCAAGTTCCTCGTCTCCGATAACGTCCCCTCCTTTAAGTCTGCCGCCATGGCACAGATGTGCCTAGACAACGGCATGACACATATTTTCACCAGCCCATACTACCCATACATCCCATGCGGAGCGAGTGAACAAAAACCTAAAGGTTGCACTCCGCATTTACCACTCTCAAAATCAAACAAGCTGGGACCAAGATCTCCACTGGTTCCAGCTTGCATTTAACACAGCCCCCCACGTCAGTACCGGTTCCTCCCCAGCCTCCGTCTTTTTACACCACCCCATCAACCTCCCCATTGACCTGGCGTGGAATATGGACCACTTGGTCCCCCCTCCACCTCAGCTGGCCACAGACCAAGTATGGTCTAAAGCCCTGGATAACCTGGCAAAGGCCCACCGGGCTCGTCAGGCTACCTACAACAGGAACCGGCAACCCAACCCCTTCCAACCCGGAGACTACGTTATGTGCAGAGAGCATCACCTTAGTGATGCATCCAAGCGCATAACCGCCAAACTCCTCCCCCTGTGGTCAAGACCACTAATAATTGAGTGTTTTACCACCCCTGTTACCGTGAGGCTCATCGACCCCAAAACCTCCCGATTTGTTAGAACGGCCCACATTTCACACCTCAAACGGTTTTTCAACCCCAACATCAACCATTAAAGCAATAAACAAAATTGATTTCAACACCCCCGTACCATAGTAACCTCAAAAATCGCCTCAACTAATATGTACTCGACCGCGACTAATCACTGTCACCACACTTGGAGGCCAGCGGTCAAGTGATATTAGGTTAAGTTTCATCTTCTTTCCTTCTTCTTTTTAACATGCACACAATAAACATTAACCCCTACCTCTCCAGCGCGTTGCTGGGCTGAGGTAAGGCTAAGTTGCCTCTTCACCGAGGAGTCAACTCTACCGCACGGCGCAGCCAGCGTTTGGGGATTTAGGGACAACCTTTTTCCTACCATCTTTTTTTTTAACCTCACTTTTGTAAAGCAGGACCTGTGGTTTGGCGGTTTGGATGGGTCACTGTGTGTAATGCGCTCTTTTCTTTAATCTATTTTTTTTAATTATGTTCATTGGTTAAACAATTTTCCATTTTTACTTTTTTTTTATTCATATACCTAATAAAACCGAGCCATGCACCTGTGTCACTTCTGGACTTAGCCTGGACTATAGGACACACAGACTGCAGCTGTGGGAGTGCTGTACAATCGAATCCTTCAACACCTTCATTTCAAACCCATAGACACCTTCTCATAATGCCAAATATTTTTTTTTACTCACATACCTAATCCACCCACCTCAGACATTACAACACCCCAATAACTTCAATCTTTTAAATTCTATCTACCACTCTGGTCTATCTAGTATTAAGCTATTTCTATGTTAGTTTTAAGAATTACAATTATTCCCATTGTGTTTTGGTGTTCAATGTTATTAACCCAAATTTTTTTTGTATTCTTGACGTGAGTAACCCACCACTCTGGACGACACGTCAAGAAAGCCCCAATTATATATATGTATATATTATTACTTCATGTTAAATGTTAATATATTATGATTAACCTTCGTATTGTGTTTTATGTCAATTACTCGTTTGCCCAAGGTTATATATTTATTATGTTTTTCGTACCATGGGTTGAATGTTTTGTTTTTCGTATCCGCCCAAGTATAATTATATAATTACATCGAATGAGCATTATACTTTTTTTTTTAACAGAAAGCGCAGCGTAAATTCACTTACCCCCAGCAAATAGCGAACCCCTACCATCCCAACCTCATACAAAGATCTTCTAAACTTTCTCTCAGCATTGTTGTTTCCATCTTATAAACATTTCATATGTTTAGAAAAAGTAGTGTCTCAAGCCTAGCTTCTATGCTACACTACGCCTTTGTTATACTTTTGGGGGGGGACCGTAATACCCGAAATTCTATTAAATTACATATATAGAAATATAACTACATATTTATATATGCATCTATATGTATATATATAAAGAGAAAACCGTATCCATTTCCGCCATAGCATTCGGAAAACCCGACGATTATCCTTTTCCAACACTCACCTACCCCTAATAGCCCACTGTTACATAATAATACAATACCAGATTACTACATCACAACCTTTTTTATTTTTATCAATAATTCAAACCTTATCTAAAAATTCGAATCCATTTTTGGTGGTCCTGCTTGGATTTTAGATTTAATTTTTTGAAAACTTTAAATTCAATTTAGCATTAGTATTTCCACAGATCAACCCAGATTACCTCAATCCATCAATCCTTCAGTTTAAGTCAACAATTCGACCAAACCCTTCATCACGACATCAATTATTATCAATAGCAACCTTTTGCACTTTTAAGCTGGTTAACCATGCTGTTGTTTAACAGGCCTGTTTATTAACACCTTGAGTGGTGCAGGAGTTGTTTGGCGAACATAAATTTAACACAGATCATTACTAAAAAAAAAAAAAAAAAAAAAAAAA
>JAGFPH010014612.1:3192-15227 GCA_018207615.1 Philaenus spumarius | reverse complement strand
CCAACGGGGTGGGCGTGCGGAGCACGCAGGGATTTCCCCTAGTTGGTAATATTTTACTAGCCCTAAGCCGAAAACTGAATTATTTATTTTGATAATCAAAGTATGGATTAACACTTTTCTTCAGCATCGCTATTAGATTCTGGACTTAGGCTAAATTCATATTAATAAGGGTTTTTATAGCTACACTCGTTTGTACACTGAACCTGTATCTAAAGCTCAATCTACAAGTAATTGTATAGCCTACTAACAAACTGATATGACAGTAGCGTCGAAATATGCGGCTCACAGCGCAAAACGTGGGGCGTGTTCACGCCGTTCACATCACGAACATACGCTTCTCAATTTGCGCGTTGGCTTTATGCTACACCTAAAAATTTAGCTTATTACTTATTACGGTTTGGATCAAGAAGAACAGTAAAAAGCGTATGGCCTATACATAAGTTCCAATAAATTGTAACATATAATTATAAAAAGTAGACAGTCATTTAGTTATTATACGGTAGGCATATTAAATTGTATGCTATAGCCGTTTTATTGACTGTCATAACTATGAACTGTGAATTACAGTAGTTGACTTTTATATCTAACTCGTCTAGTACAAAGATAAAATATTATTCCAAGTATAAACTATTGGCGTGTTTCTTTACACTTATAAAATGACTAGGGGAGACCCCTGCGTGCTCTGCACGCCAACCCCCAATGGAACCTTCTAAAAACATACGTTATGTTTTATTTATAATAAAGGTGTAGGATTAATAATAACCTAAAAACTAAGATGTTTTAAATAATGATAAATTTTCAAATCAAATTATTTCTTATATTTGATAATTGCAGTTATAATAATGGTTAAAAGAACCAGCAAGGCTCAGGTCTACACTTTAAAACCCTAACCTAAAAGCTAGAAATACAAAAATAATTGCTTCAAATTTTGAAATCAGCTGTTAATGGAAATATTGGAGCAAACAGCTATATTATCTGTTATTTTATTCAATTGGTTGCTATGGTAATAAATGTAAATACATGTGTTGGTTTATCATTCTAGGCCTAACCTAAGAACTTTTTCCGACTAAATTTACAAATATCGAAATAAAAAAAAGTTTTTATCGAAATGAATTATAGCCTATGTTACTCAGGGATAGTGTAGTTTTTATTAGTAAAACTATTTTTTCAATCAGTTCAGTACCCTAGTGCCAGAGATTACCCCCTGCATACAAACAAACTTTACCTCTTTATAATATTAGTATAGACTAGATGTTAAATTAGTAATGACCTTCGTTACTAACAGCAATATATTTGAATTTTTTTTTTTTACATAATTAATGAAACTATCAACTCCTATAAAAGCGAGTGTATCAGCGTACGTACATACGTCCGTGGGTAACATAATATAACAGCTAAGTTCACTCATCATCTGTAAACCCAGTGTAGATTATATTTTGGGGTTATGTTTACAACTTCAATCGTTATAATTTCTTGTGAAGTTGATTTTTTTTAGCATGAGTTATAGAACTAATGAATACTATAATATAGGCTACGTTATAATATTTGCTTTGAGGTTATAAACTATTTATAAATACAACCTTTTATCATCAATATATTTGTTTAGTCCTATACAAATTTAAAGAAGAAATAGGCCTACCTATCGCTTAACAGCTGATTTCACCCATCACCTGTAATACACAAACCCAGTGTAGATTATAGTTTAGGGTTATGTTTAGGTAGGCCTAGATAAGTAGTAGGCCTTAATGTTGTTTGTAAATAGTTTGTTTTTTAAATTGTGTATAGGCTATCTAATGTGTATCATCTAATTAATCAGCCTGCAATTTTTCACGAGGATTTACTAGTTCATAATAATTAAAATGTAGGCCCAGTGATCCAATTTGAACTGTAAAAGGTGTGTGAACATAATTTTCCCTCCAAAAATCTTTAACTTGAAATTTAAATGTATAATTGTTTAGGAATGCATTTTTAAATTTTGAAAAAATAGCATTCCTCACTAGCCTACTTTGAATATTAGGATAAAACCTTTAAACAATATTTAACTAAATTATTTATAGTATCAGTAATATAATTAAATATCATACTCAATTTTGAATATAAACTGTGTATGCCCATAACACATTTTACATGGGCCTGGCAAAGTATGGGAGTATGAAAAAAATTAGTACTTGGATTAAATAGGTACAGTAGCTATTTTATAATGAATATCATACGCATTAACCTTATACAATAGCTTAATTGCTATCAGTGTTATTCAATCATTTTGTTGTTCCAGTCAGTGGAAACTTACTGATTCATTAAATTTAGACTATGGTATAGGCCTAAGGCTTACAAACTTTAGTATTGATTCTAAATAATAATCATGTTGGACTTGAGCTATATCGTAATACTGTATAATCTCAAAGACTAGTTAAGTAGCCTATTTATTGTTTGACAATTACCATAGCCTTCTACAACAGGCCCATATATTAAGAATACATAAAGAAACTATGTAGGACTATGTTATACAATTAGCAATTGCAAAAATTCCAATTTTTACTTTCTCCACCCTATACGTAGTATATGGAGAAAGTATTGTTTTCGTAAAAATGTTCGAATTTGAATTTTCAGTTGAATTATCTGTTTTGGTGCTCCCAGGACCCCAAAAAATTGTTTAGTGCAATTATCTGTGTTGGTGCTCCCTGAACCCAAAAATATTTTTAGTGGAATTTTTTGTTTTGGTGCTCCCTGAACCCAAAAAAGTGTTTTTAACGTGGTGTCTGTCTGTCAGTGTGTCAGTATGTATACACGACCAGAGGGGACACTATTGGTCCGATTTTCATGAAATTTGGTATGTAGGTACTAAACCCTAATATCTCCAGGCATTTTTTTAATTTTTTGGAATTTTTTATTTTTAAGGGTAATTTACCCCTAAAAACCAATAAAAAACGACAAAAATACAAATTTCTCAAAAACGGTTCTAACGATTTTGATCAAATTTTCAGTATTTATAGTGCTTAAGATGCCAAACAAAATGACACCACCCGCTTTTATCAAAACTTCGGCGTTTCATAATTATGGGGAAATGTTAAAAAAATAAACAAGTTTATGTTGTCAATCTAGCATCACGGCGACGACCGCACGGGGTAGCACAACGGTAGCGAGGACGGCCAGTAATTCAAAGGTCGAGTGATCGAATCCCGCCTGGGACAATAACTTTTTTATACGATTGACGTAGGTAGAATATTATTTTTTTGTTTTGTTCTAAAAAGTAGTAAATAAAATGATTAAAAACAATATTATTTTGACTACAGTAAGTTGGGAGAAAGTTTGTGTCAGTTAACTGATACCGTTTATTTATAAGAAGGCTAATTTTTCTATTTTTTTAAGATATTCAATTATATTACTAGCAGATGTATTATTCAGTTCAGGAATAGCTAGTTAAAAATTTCTAGCTCCTACGAGTTTTTAAAATTTTTTAACTAACTTAATGGGATCTTGGAGAAAATTAATTTTGAATTATTTTTCCATAAGTTATACTGTCATGTTTGTTCTAGATTAGTCTATAATATATATTAGAATATTTTGTATTTTTCGCTTTTGTAAGTAGCCTACAAAAGATTAATGTAATAGGCTACAAAATAATTTGTAATTCCTATCATGATGTACCGTAGCCTAATTGAGATTTGTGAATTTGACTTTTTACCTGTTTTTTTTTTTTTTTTTTAGTTACCAACTGGTCTTGTAAAAAATGTTACATGAAATAATTTGTTTTCTATTATCACCAAACCTAATACTCTCAAGTTATTGATAAGAATTCGTTTAATGTGCTAGGGCCAAAAAATCATTGCTGACAAAGATAACCGAGTTATTATCATAAGATTACAAGATTCTAACAAGCTACAGAATTATAAGATTCAGAAAACCCTGATAGACAGGACAGTCAAATGGATAAATGCTATGATTACTGTAGTTGAATCAATTTTGTAATAGCAAATTTTGTTAAATAACTATAGGCTTAGAAGTATATATGCTACTAAAAGCTTGAAAAATTGTTGCTCACAAGGAAGAATTCAAACTTTATCAAACCATAAATATTATGATTAGATTACGTAGTATACAATGGTATTATAAATATATTCTTTAGTGTTGCTGTAAGTGAAATCATCCTTCAAATTTCAAAAAACGTTTACATTACCCCTTGTCTACAGCCTAGACTGCAAAAAGTAACTTTAAAAAAACCATAACCTTCTTTTAAGGGTAATATGATAACATTATAGTGATCTGTGAACTAAAGTTAATCTTCTTGCAATTGTAACACATTTCCGAGTTCACTGGATTGAAAGAAAAATGTAACCTCCTAACATAACTTCGTTTGTCTTGCCATCATTTCAATTTAACAGCATAAACTTATAAAATAAGCCTACCGATTGATATCATCGCAAACAACATTCTTTTATTAGAAAAAAAAACAGTGCTGCCAACCTATGCCCATTGTCACTGTTAAATTGTGAGTCTAAACGTAAAACACTTCCCAATAATAATTAAATAATATAATTGCAAAAAAAAACAGTAATCTTTCAAATAAATCCTGGAAAAGTAGCCTACATCACATCGATTAATTGGATGACGTTAGTGATCGGCTATCTTGAAACTGCACGAGCAAATGAAATATGTATATCAGTGATAGGCTACAGTGTTGCTAAATTTAAGAATAGGCCTAGTAGCTGACATACTTTCTATGATCCTGACTATTTTTTCATATAGCCTATGATGAATTTTATAAGTACGGTATATTTGACATGACATGTTATCATAACGAAAAAGAATGTGACTACATTAAGGGATGAAACAAGCAAACCAAGGTTTTTGTCTATATAGAAACAAGTAAAGAGAAGGCATATGCTTATATTGTTTGAATATTTGTGACAAGTTAGCAAAATGAAAACCAAATGTATATCTCACTGGAAGAAAGTTAGTTTAGGGGTAGGTTTAAATTAAATATTGAACTTAATACATTTTTTTTAAATTGTTTAATTTACGTTTAAATAAATTGTAGATTTGGTAATGCTGTAGGCCTAACATTGAGTTTTTCAAGAGAATTGTATATTGGACATTAATTTCCGCAGTATTGCATAGTGGTGTATTGTAAATTTTAGCCCAATGTAACTTAAAGTTTAAAACATGGTATCCCTAAAATATGCTAATAGCAAACACACGAACTGACACATACTTTTTTTTAAATAATTTACTGTGTAGGCATAGCCAATTTCATCAAGGGACAATTAGGCGTAACTTTACTATTCGACTCTAGTCTGATATTTTTGTAGACAACGACATTGTTTTACATTCTACTGTTAAATGTTGAATACTCTTAAACATACTGTGACTAAATAGGTTAGGTTAGAACCTTTTAGGTATTTTTTTAATTATTATTTTTGCATTTCTGTTAGTTCTAGGTTAGCCTAGAGTCGAATAGTAAAGTTGAGCCGACAATTAACTTAAATAATTGAAAAGGATTTAAAAATAAGTTTAGCACAGTTAAAATTGTTCAAAACTAACCACTTAAAAAACCAACAAAATCTAGCTTTATTTCAGAGTTGATGGGGTGTGAACTGAATTGAGAATAACCGATTACGATAATCCTAATATTCTGGCTAGTAAAAATATTATTTTTACAGATCACAAAAGCAGTTTTAAATGTTTTCTCAATAGCTTATTACAAATTTATCCAAATAAAGTTGTAAGCTCCAACTAATCACATTTTCTATAACAACAAAACTTTAGCAATCTAACCTAACCTGTTCAGGATGATTTTATAATCAGGAAAAGATCAAAATAGAAAAATGTCTCACCTTAATTTTAATAGGACTACCCTGGGGAATTATGTACGCATCAATCAAAATAAAATATTGTTTCATACAAGTCATGTTGACATATAAGGCTATTTATACATAGAGGTTACTATTTATTTACAGTAAGCTTGGAAGTTCAAGTTCTAATAAAAAAGACTGCAGCTATGAAATATGACCAAAGCTTGCAAATTTTGTGTAGAATAATGCTTTTGCCATGTAGGTCTATGATTAAGATAAGTAATTGTAGCTACAAACAGATAGGCTATAATGTAGGCTATTTCATATCACATTGAGCATGACAGTTGGGTGTTTGTAACCTATAATACTAGGATGTAACACATTTTGTATTTAATCAGAATCATAATTATCTCAATAATGCAGACTATTACTGTAGAATACAGATATCACTGGAGTCTGCCCAATAGCACAGACCCTTGCATATTAAGCTATTATAGCCTGATAAAACCGGCTATTTAATTGGCAACTTATGTAGCCTATGGTATAACAGTTTCTATGTAAAATATATGTCATTACATTTTAAAGGCGGTTATTAGACTTACCCAAATGCAAACTGGCTCTTGTATCATAAACGATACAATATCCCCAAGAAAAACACCCACAGAAGACAATTTTTGCGAAAATCCATCAACGTAATCACTTGAATCATTTTTAACCGTTTCGAATGTTTCAATATTCAATATAGACGTAGAATTAGTTTTCCATGTTGGATCACTAGTTACATGTACGGCATAATAAACAGAAAATGACAAAAGTGCTACAGTTATGGCTGTATAAGCCTGTAGGCTAGGTAAAGGTAATTTTTCCAGAAGAATTACAGGCATTTTTAAATCGTTGCACTATATTTCACTTTAAAACACTATTCACATTGCTCTTTGATGTTCACAAATAATAACTACGTAGCGCGGAAATCGAACTGATTTAAAAAACACCGTCGCCTAATCGGAATGGACTGGACACATTTGATAATGTGCTGTCTGCTAAATAAATGCAGGACGCAGGAGATGGAATAGAGCCGACCTATCTATCTCTGCCTCTCTCTGACAAGTAAGTGCTGCTAAGATCGGATATTGTTCGAACTATTAGCACACCTATATCCGTTTTGAAATGTTTCCGGCAACATTTAAATTAATACTATTTTCTTTAATTAGACATTACGGATTACGTTGACAATGCCAACAGTTAAGATACAAATTCTTTGTTTAAATAATTGAATTAAACAAATTTGTTTACCATTTATTCAAATGAAAAGGTTCTAAACAAACTCAGGCCTCAACTGTTTTATAAAAATCATGAGCTTTTTAATTGTTTCAATCTTCAATAATTTATTCGATATCAGTAAGTATTTCTTAATTTCACGGCTTTTGAGTGAAATATTTGTGAAAAATACATGTCTTTCACTTTAAATAAAAAAATTTACATTTACTAATGAGTGCACAAAAAACAGTCACAATATGACAATATTAATTGCCAGCTGAGTCTACATAGTAATAGGTACGTACAAAAATGTAGGCCATCCTTATAATCAGGTAGGTATGCACTTTATAGTTGAAATCTTCTTAACATTTGCAAAGGAAATACGCAGGAGGAAATAGAAACATGATACACTTACTTCCAGGCTTGTATTTACCAACACGTTCCATAATTCGAAAATTTTTACTTTCTCCACCCTATACGTAGTATATGGAGAAAGTATTGTTTTCGTCCAAATTTTCGAATTTGAATTTTTAGTTGAACTATCTGTTTTGGAACTAAAAATATTTTTAGTGGAATTATTTGTTTTGGTGTTCCCTGAACCCAAAAAAGTGGTTTTTTGGTGATGTCTGTCCGTGTGTCTGTAAGGATGTGTACAGAGCTGGAGACCATACCAACGGTCCGATTTTGATGAAATTTGGTATGTAGGTGTAGTTCTGAAATAACTCCAGGTGTTTTATTTTTTTATTTTTTCAAATATTTTATTTTTAAGTGGTTTTACCCCCCAAAAATGGCAAAAAAAAACGAGAAAAATCCAAATTTCTCAAAAACGGCTCTAACGATTTTGATAAAATTTGACCTATTTGTAGCCCTTAATGTACCCCCTACCATATGCAAAAAACCTCATCTTTCTAAAAATTCTTGTTTAGGTAATAATAATAATAATAATAATAATGACTGACATGTTTGGTGCAAATCTGTTCGAAATCGATCGAATAGTTTAAATAATAATAATAATATTATATAATAATAGGCTATAATATGGACGTATGTTACATGCATCTAATATTTTTCATGGTAACATTTTCCTACTTTTGCAATTATTTTAAATAACCACCTCCTATGCTACTCTTGGGAAGGTGTAAAGTTTCAACTGGGAGAAAGTATGTGGCAGTTATCTGGTACCGTTTATTTCATAAATATTCAACTTCTGTTTTTAAAATAAAATTGTTTCTTTATTGTTGGATTGTTCATTTATATTATATACAAAATATATTCACAACGTTTCCAAATTATGTGTTTCTTTTGCAATACAGAACGCCAGTAATTTTACTTCTTTGCAACAAATCAAATTGCTGTTAAAATGTTTAATATCCAGTATACTGATCATTCACAAATACATTTAATTTCCAAAATTTACGAGAAAATTAAAGGGTGGACGTTTTAGACATAATAATATGCACATAAAAGAAAACTGTAAAGTTGTACTAGTGGCAATGACTGCCAATTATGACTACTAGGTAGCAGCACTAAACACAACCTACACACAGTCCGTCAAACATCTCCGTTCCAAACTCGAGAGTTTGTGCTTTTTAAACCATGTTTTTAATATTAAAATACATGAAAGTGTGCAGTTTTATTATTTTACACAAATAAAAAGATAATAATTAACATTTTTAAACCATTTTCAACTTGATTTTAATTAATTAAAGTATGGGTTTGCTTACTTGAAATATCATCAAACTCATACTTGTTGGTTTTGAAATCGAGCAGTATAGATACAAGAATTTTGCGGTGTACCTTCGTACTTGCTTCGGCAGTACATATACTAAAATTGGAACGATACAGAGAAGATTAGCATGGCCCCTGCGCAAGGATGACACGCAAAATCGTGAAGCGTTCCACATTTTTTGAAGCTTACGACTTCGTAAAAGACTTTCTTTTTATATCAATTATATAATTCCTTTTCGTGATCTTTAAACTTTATTTTATAAGGATAAACCTTATATAAGTAAAATATTAATGGTTCATGCTTTTTATAAACTTAAGGCAAATTATTTTTAACAATACAAAGATGAGACCAACTTCTGACATTATTTACAAAACAATTAATCAACTATGAATTAATTATTCTAATTCTCACTTGTAAAAAATACGCTCGACATATTTTAAGAGTACATTTGCAACTTAAATTGTTAATTTTTATTAAAGCATTTTGTGAAGTTTTTAATGCCAATGATTTTAAAAAATCTTTTTGAGTCGCATGTATCAAGTATTAATCTTGTTTGAAATGTTTGTATATTATAAAGGTTTTAATTTAAGCCACCCCATAAAAGACATTTGTTAACAATTCTGACGTTTGTATTGTAAAGTGACTGCTTCTACTTTCTTGTTCCTAAAATACCTCAATAATTTATGCTTAATAAAAGCGGCACATCCTTTGCAATAAAGGAAATACAATTACATAGCCTACTTCTATTATGTGTAATGACTTAACTACAGCTGTGTAAATAGGTAAATATATTCCTTGTGCTTATAGTCATTTAGACAACCGTGCAAAGTAGTTCATAATAACACACCCAGTCTGCGCTGTTAGTTTTAAAGTACATTTATCTTATTCAAACTCATAATTATAGAAAAATACAACTCATTTCCGACAGTTTTTTTAAACAATTTGTATTTTTTATAAATATGCATGTAAATTCTCTTAAAGTATAACCGCTAGTCATTTTTTAAACGCTGAAATGGGAAAACTTTAGAAAGATCTCACTCCATAGATGTATACATGTTTTAATTAGGAAGTAAATTTATCAACAATTGTTTGTCATCTAGTAGGTGTACCAACTTACCTAGATTACAAATGATGAAAGCATGCTATGATCTCGTTGATTTGGCTGCGCATTCCTCACTACTTGCAACGTGTGAAGAATGATATTTCTGATTTAATCTTGGATGACATATTTCCCAGTAATAGTTGAATAAGAATGAATCATAAGTAATTGGTAGGTTACTTTCTCACTTATACTAAAGTATAGAGAAAGTATAGTAATCTAAAAAACATCGATGTAGAGATTTTTGTGGAAATATCCGTTTTGGGACCCCCTGAATCCAAAAAAGGTGTTTTTACAAACTGTATGTATACAAAGCTAGGGAGAAAAATATTCGATCAATTTCGAACAAATTTGCACCAAACATGTCTATTAGGCCTGTATAGATACACGAAAAAACGTTTTGAAAAACAACCCACTTTTTGACCAAAAAATTAGTTATTATTTTTTTATAAAAAACGGCTCCAATGATTTTGCTCATTTCTAGCCCTTAATGTACGCTACTGTATGTGAAAAAAACCGCATTTTTCTAAAATTTCTCGTTTAGATTATAATAATAATATTTATTAGTTTACTCTCTACTTTAATGTATCCTCTCTCCTCTTTACTACAATTATGAAGTCACAGCGAATCTGTTTAACAAGTTTTAAACTAAGAGGTTCACTGATGGAAAATAAAAGGTATTGTACTTTATTACATAATTTCTAATACAACTATTTACAAAAAATGTTAATAATTACGTTATTATAACTGTACAATAATTATTTTTTAAATAGTTATGTATGAAATGATTAAAAATATGTAAACTCTCAGGTTTGTAGGAACACAATCGGACTTGAGGTACAGTGTTATCTCAAGGATACCTCTTGTTCAATTTGAAATATGTTTAGTATACTGTATATATTTTTTTTACCTTTTATTTTCAATATTAAAGATATTTGTTATATTTACATAGGTAGCTTTACATTTGAATAATTTATTTTATGCTGCATGCCTACTTAAAAATAAATAACAATTAATATTTAATACCTAAACGTGTGTTGTAAGATTATTTAGATGTAAGCTATAAGAGCACTGTTTTTAGCGCTACCTGTTGGACAAAGTGGAACTAATCTACGATGCGTTGTAAGCAATGTGTTGAGAATATTAAAGTTATTTGCTTATTACATAATTAATCTAATTAGATAAATAACATAACAGAAATATTAGGAAAGTTTCAATTGTGTCTATATGTGTACTTTAATCAAATAGTTAATAATTCTTAAACTTTTATTGTAAGATACTCATAAACTTCTCACTTACTTTTAACAGTATAATTATAACTTCACAATTTTTAAGGCATGTCAGCGTTACTCTGGTTTCCCTTCAAATCGCATAAATCTTTCGCCTTTTACTAAAGATTTCCGTGGAGGGGAACACTTGATGAGTCTATAAACCAATTTTTGTAAAGCCCTGCCGAAAGGTTGGGCACCCAATACAGAATACGTTCTTTACTTTACTGTAAGGTTGGGATGAGCATCGATAGTTAAAACATCAATGTTCGCCATCGATGTGACAATTATATCGACCGTGTAAATAAATGCACAAAAAATACTGTAAATATTTAAAAACATCGATGTAGCAAAATCATCGGTTGATTTCCATCCTTGTAAAAAAATGGATCATCGTCAACGTCAACCCTACTTTACTGGTGGTGGTATCTTCAGTTCGATACGGCAAACAAAATCGTGTTGTTAGGAAAATAACAGGTTAAATTATTGATCTGTTACTATTTAGAAGGGATGGTTTTGCTGTAATATTATTATCATTTTACTTTCTCACTATACTATAGTATAGAGAAAGTATAGTGATCGCAAAAAAAATCGATGTTGAGATTTTTGTGGAAATATCCGTTTTGGGACCCCCTGAGTCCAAAAAAGTGGTTTTTACAAAATGTCTGTCTGTATGTATGTCTGTATGTCTGCATGTCTGTATGTATGTAGACAAAGCTAGAGAGAAAACTATTCGATCGATTTCAACTAAATTTGCACCAGACATGTCCAGTACGCCTGTATAGATGCACGAAAAAGGGTTTTGAACAATTTTGAAAAACAACCCCCTTTTTGGCCAAAAAACCCCCAAAAAATCAGTTATTATTTTTTTATAAAAAAACGGCTCTAAC
>JAGFPH010014611.1:0-13124 GCA_018207615.1 Philaenus spumarius | reverse complement strand
CACATTGTATCAGAGTTGGCTAACGAGCTGGTGGAGTGTAAAAACTCTCTAGTTCACCAAGTAATCAATAAATACATTAGCTCTTCAAAAGGATGAATGCTTCTGAACTGTTAACGCAGCATTAACGGTATGCAAATTTTGTACTTCCTATGCTAGGAGCTGACCTTTTATTTCTTATATTTATAGCCTAAATGAGTAGACATTTATTTTTTATTTTCAAACCTTTTTACATAATAATCACTAATTGCACATAGGATTACAATTGGCGTGCGAAGCACGCAATGCTCTGTGTATTGAAAATCCTCCCAATACGGGGGTTGGCGTGCGAAGCACGCAATGCATTGTGTATTAAAAATAGTCGCAATATGGGGGTTGGCGTGCGTAGCACGCAATGAATTGTGTATTGAAAATACTGCCAAAACGGGGGTTGGCGTGTGAAGCACGCAATACATTCTGTATTGAAAATACTCTCGATACGGGGGTTGGCGTGCGAAGCACCGTGCGTCGGCCGCTTCTCATGGTGTTCAGTGTCAATCTCACATGTGCGTCCTTAACAGTGAACGTGTTAAGGAACGTGTTATGGACAAATATAGCAGTAATTTTCTGACACAAAACGTCAATAGCATGCTGTAACCTTAACCACTTTAAATTACATTTAACTAAGTACAATACGAGTCCCTGCATTTGGGTGGGTAAGATAAAAACTCTTTTGTCCGGGGGATACGTACATGTTATCTACCTGTAATATGGTTACAAAGGTGTTTAGTTTAGTTGACAGTAAGGATAGGCGGTACGCCTTGATAGCGAATTCTCATAGGAAAATGAGATACTGCATTGACTATTATGGTGAGACCTAAGAGGTGGTATCAAAATATGTATACATATGCATTCGCACTTTAACGGCAGCATTTTACGTCCGATTTAGTAAACATTTGGTACACACGTTGATTTTCCAAGACGATCGGACGAGTTCATTAACAAAAAACATCCAACAACCGTAAGCACGTTTATTGACAGAATGAATCTTTTTTTATCTCCAAAAATAAATATAGGCTAGTACATTATTCCGATAATTTTATTTTTTAACACGATCGATTCTGTTTCCCCAAAAATCGATCAAAACGTAAAATACCAAGTACCTCCTTTAAGTACGCTGTAGCGTATGATTCAAGTCCACCGAGTCCACTGAAAGCGAAGCGAAACAGACCATGTCCGAGGTAGCAAGGTCGACGTGCAAACTCGCAAAGTGTGTTTTTTCGCTGCGAGCGGAACGAAGCAGCACGTGAGCCTGTTCTTGAGGTCGAGGTGCAAACAAATTCTACTAATATATTTCGTACACTCAGGCCGCTATTCAGCACCTTCGTGAGTAGACCAATTTCCCAAGTAGATGGTTTAAACCCTAAAACAAACTTAATTTTTGAAATTCGCTCAACTCACGTCATCGGTTCAGCTGCGTGGTCGAAATATTTTAGTAGAGGCAGCCATCGCGAAGAACTGTTTTGATTGTTTTATAGACAAACATATACTTCCACCACGTATGGTGGATTAAGTATATAAATCACTCTATGTTTTAGTACAACTGTAAACTCTATCATTTTAATTTCATCAAAACTATTTCCTTCTTAACAAATAGCTCCAGTTCAGTAAATTTCAGGCCACGGTGACTTTACGTTCGATTAAATCTCGTCAAAGAGATTTCTGCTTTTAGGATCGTATCATTGGTATATTGAGAGTAAAATCTTTACAAATAACCTCCGAGCATGTTTGTATCGTCGGCCTCTTTTATATTTAATATCCCTTCCCTGCGTTAAGGGGATCTACGCAACTGTATAAACCATTAATCTTTTGAAGTAGCCCAGTAAAGTCAGAATACAGGATTTCCATTCTGTTTCTTTTTATGACATTTTTGCTATAAGATCAAACAAATATAATTTGCAAAATAATGTCCTTTATTTTTTTTAGATAAAACCCAAAAGACTGTCATTCTAGTACAAAAAGTTAAAAACATTGTCAAAAAACGGGTTTCCGATCGTTGGATTCTTTGGAAACTCGTCCGAGCGACTTGAAAGACCAACGTTTTAACAAATTTTGACAAAATTGGACGTAAAATGCGGCCGTTAGTGCGAACACATACTTTATTCGTACAATTATTCTGTACTCGTATGTGTCACTGAACTCCTCCCAAACGGCTGGTCCAATTTTGATGAAATGTTTGTGTGTGAGAGGTGTAGATGGTTTAGATTCACAATTATTTGGAAGTTGTTGAAATGAGGCTACTCTTATATCTATATTAATATTGTAAAGAGGTGGAATTTGTTTGTATGTAGGGGGTAATCCCAGGATCTACTGAACTGATTGAAAAAAAAAATTACTAATAAAAAGGTACACTATCCCTGAGTAACATCATAGGCTAGAATTAATTTTGATTTAAAGGTTAAAACAACCCTGAAACAATAAATATTAACTGTTATACTTTCCTTAGAGCTAGAGAGCTGAAATTTTGTACATTTGTTTCTTGGTTGATTGAATGATATTGTGATATTGACTTTATTTTTGGGGTGAGGTTAGGACTACTTAGTCCTCTCTTCCACCTAACCGCAATAAAAAGTTACAAACATTTACGAAATAAAATTCTTAAAAATATAGGTATAGTACTTTAACAGACACAAAAATAAAAAATAAATGTAGCATATACAATTTGTAAAACCAATAACAGTAATTGATATTTACAGTTAAATATGTATTACAATCATAATTAAACATTCTTACAACTGAACAACAAACACTTCTAATGTATGCCTCAAAACTGGGATGCATCATCCACTCTGAACAATAAATATGACATCAACAGCTTTGAACACTGCACTCGGCCTTCAGAAGAAGATAAGTATAAAAAGTAAACTAGATTTGCATTTTGTCATGTGTTGCTAAGGAGTGAAAATGTAGAAACAACCCCTATGAAAAAATGTTTATTGTTATACTTTCCTTAAAGCTATAGAACTGAAAATTTGGCACTTATTAATTTTTAAGTGTTTTATAGGAAATAAAGTAAATAATAACACTGGCAATCAGGCAATTTAAATAGTTACGTCTAATGGGCGAACTGGGGGGTAAGAGCCCTTTCACAATAAAACTAACTTGTTATACTTCAAATGATTGACCCCTTTGTTTCATAACCTTTGAGTTTGGTTTACCGCGGGGTCTGGTGAGCGAAGCGAGCAGGGGACGGAGCCCTGTAGTAGTAAATATAAATTAAACTAACTTAATACAAACTGTAAAACTAACATTATCTAATATGTACTATTATTTTTAAGGGATATACAAAACTATTTAATTTGGAATCTGATTACTTAAGTCGAAGAGATGAAACAGAATAACTACCCTTAAAATTATATAATAATCACTTACTTTTTCTATGTTCTCAAAAACTACTCAACTAATTTTACTAAAATTTCATAATTTACGGGTATTTGTACCAGGGCTATTAGGGAATATCTCCACTACAAACAAAAAGATTTAAATGCACTAAATTCCTACAAACTATAAATCGAAAATTATTTAACATTATTCTTTTTTTAAAAAAAAACATACCCATGTCCACTATAGTATACATATAAATCTTGTAATAACACAAAGAATAATGTGTTCTGGGGTCCATGATTGGTACTCTTGACCATTCTCGACCTGACTTTTCTCTATAAGAGTCATTGCAATAGCTCATGTTTCCTATAGAAATTCGCTAGGAATATTTTATAAAATCCTTCCACAAATTGCTTGTACCTTCAACAATCGAAATTTATCCTTCATAACTGTTCTCCCACCACACTATACTACCACGCAATCTAATAAATCCGGCATTTAATATACAATATCGCATCTTAGTTTCGTCTTCTATTTGATCTCCGATTATTAAAATACAATAAAAGTGTTCCCAGACTACTTTTCTGTACTAATATTATAAAGAGGTCAAATTTGTTTGTTTGTATGTAGGGGGTAATCTCTGGAACTACTGAACCGATTGAAAAAAAATAGTTTTACTAATAAAAAGCTATACTATCCCTGAGTAACATAGGCTAAAATTCATTTTGATAAAAACATTTTTTATTTCAATATTTGTAAATTTAGTCGGAAAAAGTCTTAGGTTAGGCATAGACTGATGGACCAACATATGTATTACCATTTATTACCATAGCAACCAATTGAATAAAGTAACAGGTAAAACAGCTGTTTGCTCCAATATTTACATTAACTGCTGATTTCAAACTTTGAAACAATTATTTGTATTTCTAACTTTTAATTTAGATTTTTATTAAAGTGTACACCTGAGCATTGCTGTTCTTTAAGCATTTTATTATAACTGCTGTTGTAAAATATTCGAAATAAATTGATTTGAACAATTAACTTTATTTACCATCTTAGATTTAGGTTAGTATTAATCCTACATCTTTATTTAGAATAAAACATTACATGATTATGTGTTTAGAAAGTTCCAACGGGGTTGGCGTGCGGAGCACGCAGGGGTTTCCCCTAGTTTATTATAATTTGTATTATATTATTGAAATATTATTGCAATAATTTGTTTTCTAAAATTAAAAAGTTTCATTTCTCACGCATTTTTTCCAGGTAACAGTACCCGTTGCCTGGGCTATATTACAATTGTTTTCAATATTACTTTCCATGGTAACACGATCAAAAGCGACGAGTATTATTTTTGATCCCACTCTTAACCCAGATCACAATAAGTTGGTTACCACTTAGCTTGTTTTGGTTTGAACCTCTAAAACAGTTGCATAGTTTCAATTCCAGCTACGTATTTACTATTCCAACTGACGCAATAATGGCACCAAACTTCCACAGAAAAATGTTTCCTGAACATTGAACTTTATTATGGATATATTGAAAAGTAATAAGGGGTTTCCTGTCATCTTGGCTATAACTTACTAGAAAACGATATAATTTTTTAATACATAAAACAAAAAAAAGGTCACCAGAAATAAATAAATTAAAATCACAATAAATTCCGTGTGTTTGATGAAAAAAAATTGGATTCAAAATCTGTTTTATTTGTTTAATATACAGGGTGATACACAATGAAATGGAGAAATTTTCAGGACGACTTCTACTAGTGAAAATACAGAAAAAAGTTCAAACAAATATAGGTTCGAAAACGCTTTGTTTTAGGGTTATCCACCATTTCGTTTTTGTTTAAAATATGCCTAATATCATTGGATGTATTAAATACTAGGGGAAACCCCTGCGTACTCCGCACGCCAACCCCGTTGGAACCTTCTATATACTTACTCATGTTATATTTTCTTTATAATAAAGGTGTAGGATTAATAATAACCCCAAAGCTAAGATGGTAAATAATGTTAAATGTTCAAATTAAATTATTCTGTATATTTTATAACAGCCGTTATAATAAAGGTTAAAAGAACCAGAAAGGCTCGGGTCTACACTTCAATAAAAACCTAACCTAAAAGTTGGAAATACAAATAATTGCTTCGAAGTTTGAAATCAGCTGTTAATGGAAATATTGGAGCAAACAGCTGTTTTCTCTGTTATTTCATTCAATTGGTTGCTATGTTAATAAATGTAAATGCATGTGTTGGTTCATCAGTCTAGGCCTAACCTAAGATTTTTCCGACTAAATTTACGTATATTGAAATAAAAATGTTTTTATCAAAATGTTTTCTAGCCCATGTTACTCAGGGATAGTTTTTTTATTAGTAAAACTATTTTTTCAATCGGTTCAGTAGTTCCAGAGATTACCCCCTACAGACAAACAAATATTGTAATCTTCAAATAAAGTATTTTTATTAAATCATGACTAATATTATTTACTAGCTGACCAGTGAGATAATTTCGTAAGTTAGAGTATTTACCTGATTTAATACGCTGATTTAATTCAGTTAGTTACGTTTATTTATTTACGTTGGTTTATAAGCACCAGTTTATAACGATTTATTTAATATGTTTGACATGCATAAATAATGTAAACCATCTAACTAACAGTTGTCATGTTAGTTAAACATATTGTTCATAGATGGCGCCTTTCATTACGAACCATATGAACTTTCATAGTATATGGTAGTTTTGTTTAATACGTTTTTTGTAACGAAAACATTAATTTTATGCTGTTTCTCTATTTTTTGATAGCAGAGAATAAACGTTTTACAATTATGTTTGAATCATTAATTTTGATGAAGAATAATTAAGATAGGTATGGCATTACCACAAAAAAACACATTTGAGAAATATTATAAAAGGACTGTTTCACAGATCATTTTCTAACATTACACATTAAACCTTATTTTAAAGCATCGTCTAGTGAATATATGAAAGTTATTATTGCCAATAAAACCAAATGTTTTTTTTTTAAATTTCTGTGAGTTTATACTAAAGCATTAATTAAAACGTATCCAACTAAAACTGTATAAAGCTATTGCAAAGGTAAAATGTTAAAACAACAGTGTGCGTGATATTTGCAGACCTTACAAAGGTCAGAAGTCAAAAGGTCAAACCATGCTTGGGTCGCATCACTATTCAACCGCACTGAATGCAAGGATAACATTATACCAGACGTCGTGCACAATAATATACGGTAGGTGGAAAACACAAAGTGAATTAAATAAATGACAATAAATTATAACGCCTGTCAACCAGTGAGCTATTTACAACGGGCGATACATTTTCTCATACGCGGAGTTTCAAAATGAATGTCATGGTTTTATGGCTTCGTAGTATTTATTACATCTGACTCACAATCATAAATAAATCATTTGCACCACAGTTATGTTGGTACGCATGCGCAAGCACTGATTCTTCTGTCTTCCGTTAAAAGCGCTAGTAGCAAATATTGCGACTAGCGAACAGAAACCTCTTTGTGTTTTACAGTTTGCTAAGACTGAATCTGTAGTTGCAGTGCAACTTGTGTTCCTTATTACGTTCAAACGTATTCCTCCAAGTGATAATAACGATAATAGATGGTATCAGCAGTGTGAAGACACTGGCTGTATTTGTAAAGGGAAGACTACGGGACGTACAAGAGTGTTTGAAGAACGTGTTGAACGAGTGGGAGTCTTTGAGGCGTAGCCTCAGAAATCATTTCGGAAGGCTAGTCGTGAATTACTAATTTCAGTGAAGTCTGTGTGGAGAGTTTAACACGTCTACTGCTAAGCAAATTTCGTATTTCCTATACTAGAAGCTGACCTTTTATTTTTTACATAAATGAGTAGGAACTACTTTATCTATATATATAAAATTCAATGTATGTCCGTCTGTTTGTACGTTTGTATGTTTGTCCTTTATGCGTTACCAAACCGTCCATCCGATTGCTTTGAAATTTTGCATAGTAACACAGGTTAACCCTGGGAAGGTTTTAGGCCATTTACCGAAGTCCTAGGACATTAGGGCTACGCCCCAGAGGCCCTCAAAGTTTCAATGTTAATCTTATGGAAGGTCAATCTTAAGGAAGAAGAAGAAAGATTTCTTTTGATTTTATCAGGGGCACAAAAAACAGCTGTTCGTATGAAAAGCTTAAAACAGCTGATTTTGATCAACAGCTGATTTTGATCAACAACACTGATTTGGATCAAAAAATGAACATAATTTTAGGTTAGGTAAATGAAGCAATGAGCAGAATCCCATTATAATTTACATCGGCCGTCAGGGATACGAATTACAGGCTTTCAAAGTTTCAAATTAAGCAATAGCAAAGCATTGCCGGGTCAGCTAGTTTTTTATATTTTTTAACTTTTTTACTTAATAATCACTAATATTTTAAAGCGGACGCACATGCGTCCATAGAACAAAGGCTTAAAATTGGCGTGAAAAGCACGCAATGCTCGGTGTTTTGAAAATTCTGCCAATACGGGGGTTGGCGTGCGAAGCACGCAATGCATTGTGTATTGAAAATACTCCAAATACGGGGGTTGGCGTGTGAAGTACGCAATGCATTGTGTATTGAAAATACTCCAAATACGGAGATTGGCGTGTGAAGTACGCAATGCATTGCGTATTGAAAATACTCCAAATACGGGGGTTGGCGTTTGAAGCACGCAGTGCATTGTGTATTGAAAATACTCATTGAAATTCGTGCAATGCACTGTGCGTCGGCCGCTTCTCATAGTGTTCAGTATGCAATGCTCTGTGTATTGAAAATACTCCCAAGACGGGGGTTGGTATGCAATGCACTGTGCGTCGGCCGCTTCTCATAGTGTTCAGTGTCAAGCTCACGTGTGCGTCCTTAGCAGTGAACGTGTTAAGGAGACGCTTACAACTACTTCCTTATCGTTTCCAGTTGTTTCAAGTTGTAAAGCCTACAGACTACGGTTTACGTGCCGACTTTGCAAACGATATGCTGCTGCATGGACGATGAAAGTTTTCTCGATCGTGTCGTCTTCAGTGATGGACGTAAGTGGTGGACGTGTGAACATTCATAATCAGCTGTGAGTCAGCAGATCCCTACGAGATAGTACAGTTGCAACAGACTTCTCTAAATTGAATGTTTTTTGTGCCACACCCGGTCTGAAAGTTTATTTGAGTTTCGTTTTTTTCTGAAGCACCTGTATCTGGTATTTCCTATGGTCATTTAGTTCTTCACACATTACCAAAACATAAATACACTTTTAAAATGTTTTTGTCTGTCTGCCTATGTTTCCAAGCTAATCTCCGTAATGGATGAACCGATTTTGACGATTCTTGTATTACCATTGTAGAGGACTTTACAGGTAATTATATTAGGCTACCTTTTATTCCAAAAATATTGAAAATTCCTGTAAAAAAATTTAAAAAAGAAAACAAAATTATAGATTTTGTTGACAAATGTTGAGAATATTGCGTGTCTTTTTCGATCTATGAATTATATTATGTACATGACACAGCTACGCCCACCCAACCAACTTATATCGAAGTGTCTCTGTCCTAATCGATCATCATTTCCATAAACATTCCTATAAAAAAAAATTAAAAAATGTAAAAATTATGAGCAAAACTAGGGATTTTTTAGTTTTGACTGTATAACAATTCAAAATATATATATTAAAATTTAAATGTATGAATAGCTAAAGTTCTATTAAAAAATAACCAGAGGAAAGATGTCATTCATTAGATTAGTGTAGCCTAACGACACCTAGTGGAGAATATGCGAACTTCCAGAAAAAGATGCAAATTGTTAACTAACCCGGTTTTCGAAACTGAAATAAACCAATTAAAATTACTTCCCGATATTTTCGACATGCAATTCCCATATCAAAATCACGCAAAATTATTATATCAATCTAAGAAAATTAATACCCTAATCTAATATTAAATTATTCATTAATTATCTCTATTTGAATTTCAAGACTTTCGTCTAACGAATAATAAGTTTAAAACGGAAACCGTCATTAAAATTCAATTTACATGAAAACCATAAACTCTGAAGAAAAACCGACATAGTCTATAAACAGAATGAACCCTTTTACACACAAAAAGTCTTTGACGAAATTAACAAATATACACCGTTAGAACGGAACAATTGGAAAACCAACTTAAAAAATCATTTACAACGTACTGCCGAAGACATCTTCTTTCGTTAGCCACGCCCACGACGGAAGAACATACCTGTGATTGGACCGTGAATTTACATCAGATGATTTAGTTTCTTTAGGTTTTGAACATAAAAAAAACTAGATTATAAAAGAGGTACCAGTAATATGGAGTTATTTAAGTATTTTATTCAATTTATCTATTATTTCCCACTATAAAATAACTATTAATTATTCTTTTAATGATTGCACTTTTCAAAAAACAATTTTATACTCGGAAAGAGAAATTTGTTTAACCATTTCATTCATAAACCCTTACAAACACCACCACCCGAAGTGTATATTTAGTAGGCAAGTGTATAAAAGTTCCGGAGTGTAACAACAGTGAAAAAATGATTATTCTTGTAAAAGCTGCCAAAGTAAGCTGTTGCTGAATTGGTTTGTGCTACACAAGATAATAAATTAGATATTTTCGGACCCAATTTAACCATTCAAGACAACCAAAGAACCGAAGATACAGATCTGATCAAATATAACCCAATTCCAAGTTAAAACGATAAAGAAGAATCGATAAAAATTTGGTGAGGCCATTCTAATTACATATAGGTTACATTCTTTTTTTTACATATTAGGCCTATTGGTGAAACCACACAAACTATTAATATAAACTAGAACCCAACGAACATTATTTCACGTTGAAACAACGTATCATTGTGATAAGAACTATGAACTAAGCATTCCCTATTACATAATTTCATTCACCCATAACTATATCATACAAATTTGCTACTTACTAATAATGATTTACTATTTTCTTAACCTTTTGTTTCTATTAATAAAACTATGTATTATAATATTTCTTCCATTAGGATATCAAATTAAACTTGGGAAAAGACGGCACTAACCCCACCGAGATAAAGTTTGCTTGTTTCGTTAACCAATCAACAATAACGAACAATATTTATTGAACTAAATACACTTATAATTGGTATTTTATATCAAAACGATCTTAACTAATCTATACTAATATTATAAAGAGGTAAAGTTTGTTTGTTTGTTTGTGTGTTTGTTTGTTTGTTTGTATGTAAGGGGTAATCTCTGGCACTACTAAACCGATTGAAAAAACAGTTTTACTAATAAAAAGCTACACTATCCCTGAGTAACATAGGCTATAATTCATTTCGATAAAAACCTTTTTTTATTCCAATATTTGTAAATTTAGTCGGAAAAAATTCTTAGGTTAGGCCCAGAATGATAAATCAACACATGTATTTACATTTATTACCATAGCAACCAATTGATAAAAGATCATATAGCTGTTAGCTTCATTTTTTCCATTAACAGCTGATTTCAAAATTTGAAGCAATTATTATTGTATTTCTAGCTTTTAGGTTAGGGTTTTTAAGTGTAGACCTGAGCCTTGCTGGTTCTTTTAACCATTATTATAACTGCTGTTATAAAATATAAGAAATAATTTAATTTCAACATTTGACATTATTTACCATCTTAGTTTTGAGGTTATTATTAATCCTGCACTTTTATTATAAATAAAACATAACATATGTTTTTAGAAGGTTACATTGGGGGTTGGCGTGCGGAGCACGCAGGGGTCTCCCCTAGTGTTGAATATAATTCGTTTACTTGTTGATTAAAGAATCTAGATTTCTTTTACTGCAAATTGTGTCTTTAATTATTTTACCATATATAATCTAGATAAGAGATGTATCAAGTAATGTAAGTTTATTACTGTGATATATTTGTAATTTTGGTAATTGAGATTCGTAAAAGAAGCTTACCAAAGATTAAGGAATAACAGATAAATTACTATTGTGTTCTTGTAACTGACATCACCATTATGCCACCTCAGGGGTAGGGGAGCGAATCAAGCAGGGCAGAGCCCCTAGTGTACAATTAAAATCCCGTTTTGCGTCAGTTGGTTACTCATAACTCCCGAATGATCATAAAAATTAGAAAACATCTTTGAGTACATTTCACACTATTGGTTGCTGTTTTTATATACATTTAACGGTTAAGTTAGCGTATGCAGTAAATTAAAACACAGGCGACCCTATCAAAGTGTTATGCTTTTGATCCAAATCAGTTATTGTATTTATAATGGTTTAGTGTAACGTCCATTCGCAAAACCCATTATTTTGTGCATTATTTTTAAAAATTTTTCAATGTTTTTATAGGAACCCTAAATATTTTCGGAATGAAAAGTACCCTAGATTCATCTCTGAAAACTCCTCTACTTGCAATCGAAAGTTTCGCCGAGATTGGTTCAGTCATTCCGGAGTTTATCCAGTACAAACAGACATAAAAAAAAAAAAAATCATGTTTAGGTTTTGATAAAGTGTGAATAACTATATGACCTTGGAAAAAAATATGTATTTCAAAACCACAGACAGACACTTCAATTTTACTCATATGTATATATTCTAAGTCAAATTAAATATATACTAGAAAACCTTTATTCCTAACTAGTGAACCCAGCAATGCTTCGCTATTGCTTGATTTAATTTAAAGTTTACCGTAGTTATTCCATTTCATTACATTGACTTAAGTAATCGAATTGCAAAATGATTTTTATACCACTTAAGAATATACTACACAAATTTAGATTTAGATTTTGTAAACTTTTAGGCCTATAGATAATACAGTAAACCTTTTGTTTGCTTTTACCAAATCTTAAAAAAAAGGATAGTTGTAGAGAATTGTAAAAACCCTGATTTTAAATTAGCCCTATTGGTTGCAAATAAACGTGTTTTGTTTCTTTGTAGGCCTAACCTGAAAATATGTTCAGTTTTTTATTCAAATCAGCTTCTTTTTATATATAACTACCAGGAGACCGAGCTAAAGCTCGATTATAAGCAGGGCCTAGTTCGCTCACGTCAATAACTATTATTGCAAATTTCCGTGAACATCGTTTAGGTTAGGCCTATAACATTAAACAACTAAATAAAGGGTATGTTTATTTAGCAGAAGTATTCGTTGCCATGGTAACTATAAATAGATACAACATTAGGCTTACCTCTAATAAAATACAGTTTAAAAGAAAACAGATGATTATTGTAATGGCATTGAAAACATTTGCATCAGCTGTGCTTCGTTTAAAAGAAAACAGATGATTATTGTAATTACATTGAAAACATTTGCATCAGCTGTGCTTTGTATTGTTTAAAATGGACAAATTTCACTTTTTAATTTAATAAAAAGACGTAGAAAACGAATTTTCCCAGACTGGTGACCATTTTCAATCGATTTCTCATGGCCAAAAGCCCCATATAAAATCAAAAAATCTAAACTCCTTAGACGGAGATTCCAGATCCATTTGGCAGACAGACAATTATCTCTCGCTTTAGAAGATAAGATAATATGTAACAACTAATGTTTGAATTAAATTAAAATATAGTAAGAATTAGTTGATTTTTGTTTTTGTTTGTTTTAAGTTGGCCAATCTAACCTTAAAAGCTGTTGGTTTTGAAGAATAATAAACTGTTAAGTAAAGTTGCTATGGTAATGAATGCAAACAAACATGACGTGTTTTTGTTTTTGTGCGCTATGGTCTTGAGTCCTTACAAAAGAGGCTGTTTA
>JAGFPH010014609.1:2879-23172 GCA_018207615.1 Philaenus spumarius | reverse complement strand
CTAGGTGCTCGCTAAGAAAGGGTTTCAAAAAAATTATAAATTTTAGGGAGGTTTGGGGGGTCAAAGTTACTAAAAATTCCCATAAGAAATATATAGTGTAATTTATATTTATTGATATAATATATTTTTTGGTTATATACATTTAACTTTGATTTGTCTATCCGTGCAAAGCCGGATCGGGCCAGCTAGTTATTATATATTTACAGTTACAAATTATTAATCAACTTCTAAATACGTGATTGTTCAAAACAGGGAACTTCGAACTACAGCCCACGAGTTCCACCATTCTGGCCACCGATTACTTTATTTTTATTACATTAAAGTTATATTAAATATAAAGTGAAATATATCATACAAAATAATAATAAAATGAATGTAGTGAACTTACAATTTAAGAGACAGAATAACTTTCATACATTTAAAATTTTAACTGTAATTAATGATATGAGATTTATACCACAAACGTACAATAAGTGACTTATAGGCCTATAGGGAATTCACAATAATTGATATTAAAAATTACAATTATGATTAATGGGATTTATGTAGCTGTAACTATCCACTGATACTAATTGTTTGTAGTTTTGCATAAAGTTCAAAAGTAGAAAGTAACAACGTGACTTTAAGTCTTCAATAGTTAATTTGAAACTGTATTTTTAAAAGGTCGGGCATAAATCATCCCACATTTGATATTACAACGAAACATCTAGAGGCTTTCATATTGTATCGTCAAATATGATTATACAGGAAAAGCACATATGTGCGTCAACGTACCTAAATTTGTAAGTGCATATTAATAACCTACTGTGTCTAAAGATACAGTGTTTAAAAGATAAAATTTAGCCTAACCATGTTTCAGTTTCATTTTATATATTAGTGTTTTGTCGTTACTGACGCTTGTAATAAAATTCTACGTTGATCATTTGATTTAAGAGTGACTAACTTTTCCAATTGACACCTGTTTTTTTTACACACCTTAAGCAGCTTGCTTTTTTATTAAATATATTTCGTCTTGCTTCTTAGAAGGAAATATTATTATTATTTTTCCTGAACCCCTATTTTAAAAGAGACATGTATTTTTCAATATTTTAAAATTTTTGTTTTAAAATCTATTGTTTTTTTTTTCTAACTGAAATACTATTTATGAATATATTTAATAAATTAAAGGGTTAATTAAAACTTATTAAGAGAGTTAATATTAAAAAAGATGCGTTTATTAACGTATGGACCAAAATGGACCATTTATTCAGTTCAACAAAAGAAACATAATTAATTGTAGAATGCCTATATATAACATTCTTACATGAAGTATAAGTTGTCATCTAATGTATTATGTAAGAAAACACAATTACATCAGAACTAATCGAAATTTAAACATTATTGTCATTAAAATAATAAAACAAAGTTTAAATTGCAAACAACAAGTACAAAGATATCCAGCAAACAAAATGAATACTCCAAAAACTTTGAATATAAGGAAATCAGGTAATCAAATTCCCTGACCAAATTATTTAAGTGAAATAACATCTGCAAAACTTCTTCTATATTCAGACGAACGCAAATTTAATCGGCTCTAATAGTAAAATCCGGAAGAAACTTGGAGTGGGAGACTTGACAAATTGCTTTGCCACACTGTCACCTGTTTGAGGTCTGCTTTTCAGAGGAGTGCTCCATATGCCGCTTCGAGGAAGGCAAGAAAACCCTTTTTATATTTCAGTGAATGGATGGTGATTTTGATTAATTCAACAATGTCCAGGTTGTTGAACTGTTTTTAGAAATTGCCATAAAAGCAACATTATTTAATTACCATTTAAATGTGTTAATTAATATGTGTTAATCATGACAAGTTCTCTTTTTACAAAAATGTGTTTTCAAATAAAGTTGTATGAGATAGTAACAAAAAATTTAAAAAGAGAAATTATTTACAATGCTATATTATACTATACATGATATTCTATTTTTTTAAGTGGCAGGCCCTGGTTTTTAGAATAATTGTTGTATTTATCTTAAATTACATAATTAATACATTAAGTTTATTTAAAATAAACAAATAATGCTCAAAATGGTTACATATATTTTAATTTACATTTTAGAAGTAGGCCTACTATATATAAATACACATGTAGGTAATTATAAATACAACAAACTTAAATATTTATAATTATTATACATCATTATCTTACATTTGTGGGTAAAAAAGTATTATATATAGTTATATGTGTAATTAGCTATATATGTGTGTAATATATGTGTGTATAGCTAATATACAATACAAAACCAATGTACGGATGCTGTTGTAGTAAATGAATTGTAGTAATAAATTGTATTGTTTAATCTCAAAATACTTTATTTACTAATAAAATACAGACGAATCGAAATAAGTATGTTTTAAATTACATTTGGACTAGGCGTAAATCAAAACTTGATTGAAAATTTGATAGACATTTATTTAAATGTTCTACCAATAAGTTTCTTTTACCTCTTTTTCAGTGTGATTTGTGTGTATGATTATTTGTTCTCCAAATGAATATATTGATCTAACTATTTCCCTCTTACTTGTTATGTATTTATACTTCTTTACCAACTAATTCTGGCAAGCTTAGACCTGCCCTCTCTAAAATTTTTACTAATCTGTTTTACAAGGTCTTGTAAAATAATACGTCCAACAGCATTTTTACGCTTCGTTATTTATTTTTAAAATCTACAAAAAATATAATTTTTACTAACTACTGAAACTATGAATGATCAACATTTTACCAGATAAGAATGTTCTTTATAATTTCTTCGTTAGATTTATTAAAATGACCAGCAAATCTTACTATCTCTGTTCGTGATCACTTTATAAATTCGTTATAAATTGCAGTCTTCTATCTGGCACAGCGAGCGTTTTACTAGCTGTTACAAATATGTGCTATTTTTTTATTTAGTTTGTTTTATGTTTATTTTCAAAAAAAAAACCTAACTATACTTTGCCTACTTTGTAATTACCTTTGTATTTAATTTAATACTTACAACTCTAAAAAATGTACTACAATCTTTATTTCATGTTTGTCAGAAAAATGTATACTAAGAAATAATAAATACAAAGACTACGAATAAAGCTTGTGTACACATTATGAATGGGATGAGAATGTCCATAACCTCTTTTCCGCAAACTGCAAATTAATTAACGCTATGATTTTACACTTTTTTAAATATACAAAATAGCGCATAAAACTTATTCTCGTAAGTATTCGAGAAATTATTTGTAATACGGTTTTAAGACAAACTTAAATGCTCCTGAATTGTATTTTACGATTTAAATTAGATTAAAATTGTTTAGGTGATCAATTATGAAGTTCCCTTTGATTTTAAATTAATTAAATTTTAATTACTCAGACAAAGCAATTACACTGCTTGGTTTAACAATAATTTAAAGTGTATTTAACCATACACTAAACCAAGAACTAATTTAAATAATCTATAGAATAACGTTTCTTAAGTTTATTTCCTTCTCGTGATAGAAATAAAGGAAAGATATTTTAATTTATTCAATTAGTGGCCTGGATACTTGTATTCATTGTTATATTCTGTTATATAAATGACACTAGTGTCGCTAAAATACACAAACTTGAACATTTAAAATTACATTGAGCTTTTAATGCACTTTTGTTCTTTACATAAATAATAAATACAATTTTCTTGTAACTAAAGATTTAATTATGTATTTCCAGTAAAGAGCAGGTTTATCTAAATGACACATGGTTATTATACTACCATATTATATTACCTAAATAATCATAACACCACTTCCAGGTCCAGCTTATAGTCACTGATAGCTCACATAGTATTTACATTTACGAGAGAATAAAGTTGAAATCAAATAAAAGGATAAAAATAATGTATACACTTCAAAAGCAATAAACTTTATTGTTAATTCTCAAGAATTGCTTCTATTTATGTTTTATAAGACTAGTTATTTACTCGATGAAGCAAGAAATTATTATGAAAAAATAAACTTTAAGAGAGCACGGCATTTAACGACGATAACTTTGTTTCTTCAATAACAGAGTTTTAAGAAACCATAATAAGGAAAGTTATATTAAGAGACAATAAAGTTGTGATTTAAGTCCTATTTCCAAAGTTCATTACTAGTGTTGAACAACCGCTTCTTTATAACATCTGTCTAAGTTTAAACAACTTTTCTTTATCATCGCGTTTAGACATAACAAGAGTACTTAATGTTTCAGTTGACTTACGAAAATAATTAGCCTATGTTAATATTATATGAATATTAATTTCATTTTCAGTCAAAATTACTAACGTTATTCAATTTATCGTTTTAACAAATTACGTTACGTTGTGAATTGTTTTTGCAGAACAAATGTTGATTTTTTCAGTAATTTAATTTATATTTTAGAAGTAGTCAAATATCTAAAAATAAAGCATAAAATTAGAAAGAATCCTCATATACTCATACATTTTAACATCACAATATTATAGTACTTCTTAAATGTAATATTAAAGACAAATTTGAAATATCTCTTGCTGTATTAGGTTGCTGACAAAAATGTCATTACATTACTTTTATTGTTTTCTGAATATTATTAACATTGTCATACTTTTTAAATACATTTAAATCCATACTAAAATATTACTACATATTTCATGATTTGCTGCATGATTACTACAACATAGAAAGTAAATGATTACATATTCAGAACAATGTGTGTTTTTAGACTAATTATTTACAGTTCACATCATAGAGATGATTGTTTGAATAGAATCTGCAACCTTAGCAACGGAAAAAGTATAAGATTATTTTGAAGAAATATGATTTAATGAAACAGCTATAAAATTAAAACTATTGCAGTTTCCTTCCTTAAACTTGTAGTTATCAACAAAAACTATTACGAACTTTTTCAGTTTTTAGTCAAATAATATGTTTTATCACTTTGTAATACGGCTCTAATATAGGCTATTTCTAAATGGTTAAAAATCCAAATCTTACTATCACAAATACATTTTATTTATTTATATTGCCTTTTTTATATTGCATTTTATTTATATATCTATTGTCTTATTTATTTAAACATATTGCTCGAGTTAAGTAAATATACCTTTTTGTAGGAAATACAACTCAAACGACCAAGTTAAACATTGTATTTTCTTGTGCCTTTTGTACCGGTTATATTTAAACTCATCTTATGTGGATAATTTAAAGTTTTTATTTTTATTTTGCTACAACAGTTTTTTGTTTGGGTTTGTATATTATCATTAATCTTATTACAATGCCACCTGAGTTTTCATTAATAAACATATTATTTATACATGATGTTTTTTAGATTCCAAGAATGCAATTATTATAATAATGGGTAATTAATTATCTTATTTCAACCGCCAAACACTCTAAAATATATCCTTTTTGGATTACCGGTGTCAGTGGTTCATGCCACCATCATCAGATCAACCTCAAAAAATTGCTCGAATATGTGAAGAAAGTCAACAATTTCCTTTAAATGAATAATATCGTAAAACTTAACAACGATCCAACTAAGAGTTGCCTTAACATTATAAATAAATCAATGAACTCCTGCACACATTTATTTTCCAAAAGTGATTTAAAATGGTTAACAAAGATTAATCCTAGTGCACCTAAACTCCGAGGTTTGCCAAAAATCCACAAAAGTAACGTTCCGATTAGACCGTTAGTTAACTTCACAACTGCACCTACATACAACATATCCAAATTATTGGACCGTATCATTAGAAGAGAAACAAAGTTTGCCAATAATTACAGCCTGAAAAATATTCTCGAAGTCGTTGATAACATTAAGAATACGGAAATAAAACGGAATAACATATTAGCATCCTTTGACATCGTTGATTTATACACAAATGTACCAGTAAAAGAAACAATTAATATTTTGGAAAGTAGCCTCAAACAGAATTCTATACTTAACCGCGATGCAATATATGAACTCATAACATTGTTGAACTTAGTTTTGGAACAGAACTATTTCAGTTTCAATGGTAGTTATTACTTCCAAGAAGACGGACTTGCTATGGGTTCTCCTCTTTCGAGTGTTCTAGCTGACATATATCTTAACCATTTTGAAGTAACTCATATTTTCTCAGACAATAATAAATATAGAGATAAATTGGTCTATTACTAAAGATACGTTGACGACACCTTGTGCTTGTTTTATGGTACCGCTAGACAGTTGAATTTAATGAAACATTATCTAAACAGTATTAACTACAAGTTGAATTTCGCCCTTGAAAATGAAGCAAACAACAGCAATAACTTTTTGGATATATCAATATGTAAGAAGGACGGTTTTCACACATTTAGCATTATACAGAACAAAGCCTACTGCAACGGACCAAACTATTCATGCTTCTTCGAATCATCCGATGAATCATAAGTTGGCTGCCTTCAACAGTCTCGTCCATCGACTACTCAGTTTGCGTCTGAATAATAGTGATTTCCAAAGGGAATCTAACATAATCAAACTCATAGCGTCGGTAAACGGCTATGAACAAGGATTAGTCTACAGACTAATTAAAAAGCATAAAAGGAAAATAAATAGCGCAAAAGAACTACCCAATGAACCAAGAAAGAAACTAACTTATATACCCATTAAGTATAACAGGAAACTGGAATTCAACTTAAAGACAAAATTGACAAAACATAATTTCATCCCGGCATACAGAACCGCAAATAACCTCATCAACTTTTTGAAGCCAAAGAATAATAATCCATCTTTTGATAGAATGAACATGTCAGGTGTATATAATATTACGTGTAGTGATTGCTCTTAATTTTATATCGGTCAAACTGGACCATCTTTCACCAAATGGTTTAAAGAACACCTACCTAGACACACGCGATTTGAACAGAGATCCAGTTTTGCCAAACACCTCATTGATTTTGACCACAAATACCTAAAAATTCTTCATACATGCGGTAAGAGCTGTTTACTGTCATCCCTAGAGGAATTTGAAATATATAGTGCATCAAAATATGATCCAGTTAATATGTTAAATGATAAACTGCATTATTCATCTAATGAATTATTTAACACAGCCATCAACCTGAGATAAAATTGTTAACCGAATACGATCATGATTTGACATCCTTACCTCATATAATTTATAAGATTGCACAAGACCGCAGTTGTACACATACCCTATATGAAATGACATGTGTAACGGAGTCCCCATGTGATATGTGAAGTTGATTTTTCAGACAGTGTATACATTTAAATTTGTTCAAGTGTTTTGCTTTTAATGTTTTATTTTAATTGTGTATAGTTTGTTACGACGTGTTCCACAATAGTGGAATGAATATTTTTTGAGGTTGATCTGATGATGGTGGAACTACCAAAACCGGTAATCCAAAAAGGATATATTTTAGAGTGGTCGACGGATGAAATAAGCTAATTAATTACCCATTATTATATTATTTATTAATGTATTTAATAATAACAAACTTTATTTGTATTCAAGTAGAGTTTATCTTTCATGCAATGATTGAATATAATTAACTTGAAAAGGTATAGTAATCCAATATTATTTATTTAGTAAACACCATGTAAAATGGCCAAATTTGGTCAAATCTTTTGAAAAAATAGGTTTTCTAATACTCTCAATTAAAAAAAGTTAAAATACAGATACATAAAACATATTTTTGTATGATACTGTTATTCTGTAAATTGTTGTGGATTTTCTATTTATATAATTTGTTTCTACTTATTTTAAGATAATTGTTTTATTTAGGAATACTACCTTTAGGGTTTTACCTAAACAGTCTTAGAATAAAAGAAGTGAACTAAAATGTACATTTATTTATAGATTTATACTATCAAAAATATAAAAGTGAAGTGTCTTACTGTTGAGAGTGTACAAAGTTGTACAAAGTTGAGATTTACGCAAGTTCAATTTTCCACTCATTTGTAATTCAAAAATCTTAAAACTTCAAAACTAATTGACATATAGGACAGCAATTTTACATAAATAATCTCTACTTATAGTTTTACAAAGTTAGTTATTATTTCCCATATTGAAGTTTTATTTCCTAAAAAAATATAATATTAGTACGAACGCAAACTGAAAAATTGTATTTTTACATTTATTTTTGTAAAAAACATCTATGCATATGTATACTACAATTAAAATACCTAAATTTGATGGGAGGAGCGATAATTTTCTAATAAAACCTCTCTTTCATTTTCAAGATAACAAGCTGAGACTCAGCATAAATGTTTAAAATATATATTTTAACTCCTACGTCAAGTTTCAATTCGATATATTAAAATTCGGCCAATTTAGAATAAGCCAACGCTTCATATATGAATAAGATGTCCCCTTTTAGTGATTTCCCCTGCTGCAAAATACATACTTGCATTATCGAATTTTTTCCAGACAAACCATTGCTCGGGCGAATTAAATACATGACATTTTTTGTTGAAAAATAACTCCCATACACGGTGGTATTTTTTTATTTTTATTTATCTTCATCCCAGCTCGAAATATTAAGGATAATCGAAAAAAAAATGATAATTTTTTTTTTTCGACTTTAGGAAATCGATAGACTGGTAAACCTTTTTTTATGTTAATCTACATACTTTAATGTACTTACTTATACAAAAAAATCTGCTGTATTGTAAATTACTGGAACTTTTGGTCTAAATTTACCCCTACTGACTAGCCTAACATAAATATAGCTCTACTTAAAAACAGCTTTACTAAATAACAGATAATAATTACAATCCAGCAATACTTAAAAGGATAATAGACTTCTGTAAAAAACTATAACTCAACCTTAATACATTCAGTACTATTAAAACATGTTTAAACAGCTGATAATAATATAGTTATTCTTAAATTAGAAATAATTACTGAATTTTACCTTTGATTGGATTATGAATAAATTAAAGCAGTGTGCATGGCAGGCTTGCGCTAAATAAAAAATACATCAAATACAAACAAGGTAAACAATAATAAAATAAATGATTGTAAATAATATCTTACGATTAATCAGAAAAGAAATTCAGTTTAACTTAAGCACACGATTTCACAACATCCGGGGATACGGAATTTTGACAATTTTGGATGTCTTAAAAATGTATAGACCATTTGAAAATAAAAAATATTTCTTTTATTTAGAAGCCAACCAAACAGATGTTTTAGTATTCCTGTAATTATTAAATTTATTTGGATGAAAATATTTGGTGATAGAATATTTTATTTTTCAACGTAACATTTTTCCTCACCTTAACTTAACAATCTCATACCGATTAATTAAATGAAATTATGGAATATGCTGTATTCGCCAAATTAAAATAAAATTAATAACCTTGGTGAGGCATTAATAAAATACATTTTTGGATTAACCAATAATGTGTAGTGACCTAGGGACTACAAATTATAATAATACGTTGTTTATTGAAATTAACTGTGTATTTTTTTTACAAAAATAACTGATATCTATTAAATAATTGGTCATTTCTCGGATTGTTGGTTCTAATATCATAAATTATAAGTAATTAGAATTACTAATAGTAATGTCCTACTAATTTTAAAAATGTCAACCTTATAAATGTTGTGAGCAGTGTGCTATTAGTGATAAAAATAGAGTAATTCGAAATTAATAATTCCCTGAAATTATGCTTATAATTAACAACAAAGTTAAATCAAGTTCCATTTAGTATCTACGGATTAGTCAACTAGTTAATTTTATCTTGATTTGGTTTATTCCCTTCTTTGTCATAATTTTCATCATTGTGCATTCGCTCGTCAAACTCGATATGATTGTCATTACAAGTACACATATAAAGCAACATGATCATTTGAAAGTTAGTCTTTACTCGTCTTAGCATATAATATAGGGTCGGCAAGGCTCAAAACTATATTTTGAGCACTAAATTTTAACACGGGAGTTTTATTAACTAAATGCTGTGTGTTGTGTTTTCATTTTAATTTTATTTAAAAGATACGTAATCTCAAAACTAAACAAGTGAATTTTAGTATGCGTTGAAATACATCTGTTAAGATTAGGGTTCAAATTTACAATTAAGCTTCATTAATGGCCTAACTTAAACACCATAGTGATTGAACATATGATTGGACCCACAACAGAGAATACATTTTAATATAACCTAAATTATTATAGCATTTCCGAATAATTACTAACAAACATCAAATAACATATTCTGGAGTTTTCAGTACCTTAAACTGGTAAATAAAATACTAGCTAGTTTCCTGCAGTATTTATATTTACTATAACTTTTGAATCTACATTATTATTTGAATTTTAAATAGTTTTCTTGAAACTCCTTATTATTTTAAAGTTGAAAATAATTACGGAAACACACTCACTTCTATCATACATTCAAGTGCATGGTTGTAAGACAAAAACAAAACATACCACTGTGAATAATTATTTCATTAAAATAGACAACTTTAAACAAAGAGTAATCCTATTAGAGAATGGGAGATGAACATAGGGATAAAAGGTAATGAAAGCTTCAGAACAAAGGGAACATGTTTTCCGGCCTTGCTTAATCAAGATCTAACAAAAACACCAGAATGTGGTGTTGTATATATATTTTTGAATATATCCGTGTTTTGTGACAAGCTTTCATAACGTAAGAATGTAAATACAAAAGCACATGCATTGTAACCTCAATACTGTGTCTCTTGAATAAATATATATGTAATAGTTCCATAAAGAGTAACATAAAAGCGTTGATTTGATAATTCAACGTTTGCGTAAGTTAGTTTAAAAAAGAATATATCTTAAAATGTTCAATGAGAGTACTCAATGATATACTATTTATTATTTTTTTGTTGGGGGAACGATGTTAAAACAAAAATAGGTTTACCAATTTCCTAATAACTCACGTCTACCTTTGCCATTGAAATATCTCTCAATATTTGCAAATAAATGTAAATTAAAATGCATGTAATTTTTTTTATCACACACTCTTATTTGTATATCCAGATGATTAAAACTAAAATATCTTCTTAAAAATTTAGTTAATTTAAAAATATTTAATTTAACGTTTATTAACAACTTAATTTAAGGAAATTTGGTAGATATTAATTTTAATTAAAAATAAAATGAACACAGTTTCTCACGAAAATTTTTTAATAGTCAACTAGTTTCGATGCCCAAGTAATCATCAGTAACGGTTACAGTTACACACTAACAACTAACTTATTAATGTGGCTCTCAACTTTAAATAGACACTGTCCCAGTAGTGACGAGGTGTAAATATGTAACGACCAATAAGATTACTGAATACTACTGGAACATTTATGTAAAAGTTGAAAATATTTAAAAAGAAGTAAAAGCTACAAAATATTTAAAAAATACCTGCTTAAGTCAACGGTTATATTTATATATTCAACTATGGGAAATCGTCGTACTTTATGTGATTAACCGCTCTACATTGGTCCTAACGTGGCTACAGGCACGTTTCTACAAAAGATGATATGAACAATTTTAGACACTGAAGGGTTAAGAGAGGTAACCATATCTGCACGATTTTTAGCGAATAATAAGACTGCAGTTGTTGTTATTATTAATATATTTGATTTTCATAAGGTCTTTACTTTTAGTTTATGATAGACTAACGAAAATGGAGGAGCAATGATAAGTCGTTAACAAGTAGGCCTATTTGTAGGTTACAACTATAACAGCTAGGGTAGTGACTTTAGCATCTCGGTCACCCCGCTGCCCCTATTCAAATTATTCGTTCCAATATAAAAATGTTTAATTTGTACATCGAATTAATTTCCTTAATTTTAATAACTTATTTATTATGTTATTCTTAATATTGCTGACTCTAATATAAACATATCTGTATGTGGAAAAATGTGTAGTCTTCCATTCCAGATTTTTCCAAAATTTATTTTAAATGTAGTCTTATGATCAATAATATTAAAATTATCCTTTTAAAATTGAAATCCATATAGTATTAATATAGAATATAAATATGTAAATAAATTTACTGGTATTTACTGGTATTCAATGTTTGAGAGCATCGGATTCAAATGCAAGTTCAGTTCAATGTTCAATACAAATAATGATTACTAAATAGCGATAAATAATTAAACAACAATTATTTTGATAAATAAAGGTTTACTGATAGAGGCTAACAAATCACAAAACACTGTAGTTAATAAATGATCTGACATTATGTTTGCTTGGCTTCCATAAATATGTGTTTTCTTCTTAGAACTAAAACTGTTAAATACTATATTATCATGTTAGTAGAGGATCGTATTCTTCCAAACATCAGGATTTTGAAATTAGTTAATTAATAGCTGCTGAAACTCAATGGAGGAACTTTACAACCCTCGTTTGTATTAATATTTTATTATGAGTGATTCGGTTTGAAAAAACTCATGATATCCCAAACGTAGAAATTTGAATACAAAATCTAGGGGGTTATAATTATATATTTTTCCAAACTTGACATTGTTGTTAGTGAAATATGAGATTAATTAAATATAAATAAATGTTATAGAGAATTTCAGTAAGAGAGGAAATATAAAAACTCATTTATTTATAAACTAATCAAATGCAATTAATCTTGTTTTAATAAATAAATTTCACTGAAAAAGGATTTGCATTCACAAAACACCCCAATGATGATATTTAGCGTAGTAAAAATGTAATTAAGTGAATTATTAAAAATAATGGATGTGCTGATACTAAGGTACGTAATAGATTTCTAAGGTGTTTTGTTCGAATTGCTATTTAATCTTCTGTTAATAAAACTAAGTTAAGTTCCTCTTGAAAAACAAGTGCAAACTTGTACTGATTGCAAAACAAACTGCGCAAATCCTGAATAGTTGTTGTGTGTTGTAAAGCACACCTTTACAAAGAAAAAAAATAGATGGTTGAGATTTTTTTCATGTATTAATAAACAAACATAATGACAGAAGAAAATTTAGAATAATTGAAAATTTAATTTTAGAACTGACTACTGTAATTACAAAAACATTATCGGAAGGGACTAGTGTTTATGGTATTGGGTTAAATTAGTCTTTAAAATTTAAATATATTCTTTATTATCTTCTTTATTTCATTCAGTCATTTCACCGTGTAATAGCAATCTAAAAACATATTCATAAACAGTTATTTGTACAGCGGTTTACCATTTATTGGCAGACTGTCGATTAATAATATCGGGCAGACTAATTCATTTGATAGAAAAACTGTAACTTAAAGTAGAAACATCTTTATGTGTTAATCTATATTAATAATCTATATTAATTAAACATAGATTAATGTACAAATAGTATATAATTGATACAAAAACAAAATCCTTATTGTTGGTTTGTATATCATATAGTTTTATTATACACATTATTATTATTTTGTATGTCTATAATGTCTAATAGATTTTTTAAACCTAAAAAATACTATCTACAAACACTTACGTTATCTAAGTCACGCGCACACTGCACCGACCGGTACGACGGGGATTTTTATAAAAGTCAAATGCATGTTTCTTTATGGAGGTGCGCATACTATACACTATTTGAGTGTATCATTTGAGTTTTGATAACTTTGGTGACAAGATGTAAGTGTACTTATTTCTTTTGTACAAAATTATACAGAATTATATAATATGAGCCGGACTATTTTAATAACTCAAGACCTCGTTTGAGTTATTTTTAATTTAATAATTCTCGTGTTATTATGAGACCAAAATCGATGTTGTTTCAACTTCCCAAAAAAGTAGTGCACATACTACAGCTAGCCCTACATCAACTTCCATCGAACTTTGTTATAATACAATAAACAGCGCAACACAACCGCACTCGACGAGACTGAGTATACAAATGGCTTCCAGTCACATGGTAGCACTATGTAAATTATATGTCATCGGTCGTACCGGTCGGTGCAGCGTGCGCGTAGATCTAGACTTACCTAACTATGCTGTGGTGGTTTTTAACTCAGAGAATGTATAAAATTATAAGTATTATTATTATAATTTAATACTTTATAGTAATTACAAAAATTAAATTGAATGTTCCTACTCAAGTTGAACATGTACCGATGTTCAAACTGTTATAGAACTAATGTAGGCTACATGATCTGTGTTGAGGTTATAAGTCGTTGAAAATGTATGTATTTTTACAATCCTTTTTGTTTACTTCTTTTTTGAGAAGAAACTACTTGGGCCCACAAACAACAAACTATATATAACCGGGTCTATATCATTAGGGATTTTCAACATCGAAATTGTTTGATTTATCTTCAAAGTTTAGTAAAAATTCTGCTTCATAAAGCAGACATGACAGAAAAAAGTCACACTAAACATTTTACCCGAAGACCTGAAATCAGTTTGTGTTATACGAACACTCGGTTACTTCTTCCTACAAAGACTTTCTAAACAAATGTGTTTGTTATGATGCATGTATTATGATGTTCAGAACAGGAATATAACAAAAACCTAACCTAACCTGATAACCGACATGGTCTGCACTAAGTAGAACTTGATTGACAACTGGCTACACTATACAGTCGCCCGCCGTTCTGTACTATTGTCCATCTTACTGCGCACTATGAAACAAGATTACTGAAAAGAAAAGCATGTTAAGAATGTCGTTCAAGACATTCTGATGTCAAACTGATAACAAATTAGTCAATTTATCTTCGTAGAAAAAAGTTCGAGCCGTGTCTTCGTATAACGCAAAAGTCGTGAGAAACTAAACAAAGATCATACACTTTAATCATAGGCCTACTTAAATCAATGGTATTAACCCCAAAAATACAAAATACAGTCATTTAGGCAAAACTATAATCGTTCACTTTAAAAAACAAGTTTCATCAAGTTTGTTCGAGTTGCATTCGTAAGTAGGCCTATATTCCTAAATGAATTAAACAAAATCTCAAACATGTATGATTCTACTGAAATACTGTAAAAATATTTTAAGACCAACAATGTCTAGACAACCATGCATGAGCTATCCTTACTACTTGTCAGGAAGGTGACAACGGAAACGACCAGATGTGTCAATGTACTTTATTATTCCTATAATAATAACACACAACTTAACCTAAAATTTGTAAACATAACCATAAATGAAAAACATAGTTGTTGAAAAAACACGCTCTTTTACGAAATTAGTTGTTATTATGTTAACACATAAAATAAAATAATACCACCTTGTGCATGCTTTAATTTTTATAACAGACAGTGAACATTCGTACACTTTTAGAATCTCTTTAGAAAATGGAAAGCATGTACAAAAATAGAAAAGAATCTACAAAGAGAAAACTATTTCTCAATTAACCCTAAATTAAAAAGTTGGTACAACGGAGATAAAGTAAAAGCAAAATTTAAATATACAAATAGAAGAACTATTTGTTCGAGGAAATTATTTGTACATACAAATACAGAAGATAGCTGTGTAATAAACTTTTCCTTAAAAAAAATTAAGAAGTAAACAGACGTAGAAAAATTTTATATTTTATTTTAAACTAAAATTTTATTTTAAATAGCGTTTTAATAGTATTCATAAACATACTTCAAAAGGTATAAAAACTGACTTGGTTTATTCCGTGAAAGTGTATTACGTGACCTATAGCTTTTTAGTCCAGCTTTTATTTTGGATTGAGTTTTATTTTTCACATAACTCAGTTCTAGTGATTATATACCTGGATCTTAAAGTTACATTATATTTAAGCTACGGTGTCGATATAGACATAGGCGTATGATCATATTTTTATAAACGATTTTAACTTTTTGACTCTTACTTGAGTTTATACACCCGTGTAAGTTACTTTGCTTTTACGTATAATTAAGGATTATTATTTTGATTAGTGATTTCAAAATAAGTTTTTAATTAGGGTTCTTTACTTTATACAGGCAATTCATATTTATTATATTATTTTCTTCCTTCTAGGTAAACCGAGCAAAAGTTAATATTTACATAATAGAATTATTATTTGTTAATACTTCCTTTGATGAATACTCTTCGAAATATATTTTAATGAAACATTTTCCGAGAAATACTTTGAGATAAATATTTATTCCTGGAAAACCGCTTGATTGAATAAAACGTGGTTTTTCAATCGCAATAAAGCAATCTGAAATGAGTGAATAATCCCCTGTGTTGTTGTTCTGAATAGAGATCAATGACCTAACCAGAAAAAACCAGTGTCTTTATTTTGGTAAATAAAATTAATACATGTTTAGTTCTATTTTCTGTGGTCACTGTTGATCGAATCATTTTTTATCTTTATGATGATGTACAGTTGTTTTAGTATTGTTAAGAATTGAAATTGTCGTATTATTGTGTAAAAAATATAATTGGATATTCAAAATTTGCCTACTTGTGAGTATACTTTTTATTTTTCAACATCTAGATTTTACTAATTATTGCAGTACAGTAATCATAGTTATTTGGTGTGAAGGTAAATTTTTATAATATTGTACAATTGAAATATTATCTTAAAAAAAAACAACGAAACGAAAATATTCACAAAAATCTATTTGTTTTGAATATTTTTTTCATTTCTAGATACTTAATTTTGAGGACCCTTCTTATATTCTTCTTGTAAACAATATGTTGTTGAACTTACACATTTTGTTTAGTTACATAACACAAAATTTAGAGTCATAAAATAAAAAAAAAATAAAAATGTAATTGTTAATGATCTAATGCTCTCTAAATTATTTTAAACAGTTCAAATCCATTCTGTCTCCAAATAATTTTTAAACTTTTAGTCATATATCACAACACTGGATTTTCCAAACACTAATTTTTTATTAACAGCTGTTAGTCTTCTGTAGCGATATATTTGCAGAAAACCCCAGTAAAAAATCACACTCAATAAGTCAAAAACAATATCTACAAATTCCCTTTCTAATAAGCAGTGTGCTCTGCACTCTACTCCTTGGACGGATTGCATGTGCCGAGTAATATTAGTTGGGTAAATCGTTATAAGTATCTCACAGTACAAAAACACAAAGTTACATAAAGACTGACCGAGTAGCAACATTGAAACCAGGAGAAAAGATTGGAGCTGAGACGGTTTGAGTAACCATTACACATACTTATTAATCTGTGATTACTATATTTATAATTATAAAATATTTATAATTACTATGTTTAGTTACATTATTTTACACGGTTTCATAAAATTGTCATGCGTATCTAAGCATTATCCCTGATTAAAACATTTGAAAACAGGGAGTAACATATACTGTTTAAAAATGTTTTTAAATTATATAAAAAGTTAATTGTAATAGAGCTTTTGTTGTTATACAAATTGTCATATTGAAAGAATGAAGGATAAAAAGAATATTTAATTTTTTCATTTAATCCTTAGATTAGTTACTTATTTAATAGCAATGTAAGTTAATATTAAACCAATGACTTTCTATTATTTTATTTATATCGATATTGAAAACCCAGTGAACGTTTAAAAACGTGTACGATTTTTCGTAACGAAACGAAAAATTAGGTAGCCCCGTATTTAATTTAAATAGAAGGTACAGTTCAAGTAGTTAATTTTCAGGATTTCCAAAAAAGCGGAAAACTTCTTTTTTTCGGAACACTTAAGCTAAACATGTTAAGATATAAATAGTAGCAATGTTCTTTTAGGGTTGTACTAAAATTCCAAAAAAAATTTTTTTCCAAAATCGTGGAAAGGTGGAAACACCTTTAGAAAGCTGGCTGTATTTCAGTAACAGGTTACTAAGAAGTGTTAAATATGAAATCAATGTTTGTAGATAACGCCAAAAAACTGTTTGTGAGTTTTTAAAATGGCGGAAAATTTGAAAATCTCTTCAAAATATCCACGACTACATCTACGTAGTATTCCCTCACGCTGGAAACTAATAATTTGGTAGTTCTTTTTGTGTAGAATATGAGGCCATACGAACAATTTCGAGTATTACAAAATAACTGAAAATAGAAAACCCCTTTTTATCATATGCTATAATTTCGTAGTGCTAAAACTAAAATCGTAAAATTGTATAGCAATTTTTAAATAATATAAATTTATTTATATTTACAATATATTATATTGTATTTAAGGGTCAATAAGTAAATGTATAGGTATTCCAAAAGGCTTGAAAATTAAAATCAGCCTCTGAAATATACGTTACTGTTTCTTCATAAATTATTGAACTAATAATGAATGTTTTAGTAATTTCACTGGTAGTAAAGACTCTGATATAAAGGTTAGAAAGAGGTATTCAATGTAACTGAGCTTAAAATATTATACTAATGTCTAATTTCGGTCAATTTAACACTAGCTAAATATTTTATAAACTATGAAAAAAACAAGTACATAATCATAAAAATCGACAAATATATAATAATCTGGACGTAAAACACAAAGAGAAAACCTGAATCAGTGAAAAAGAGAGTGGCTTTATACTAGGACATCGTGGAGGAGGGTTCGTTACGCAATTACCTTTATCAGTTGACTCAATGTGTAGCTCTCAATTTAATCAAAGTGAGCGTTCAATTCCAGAACAGTCAAAAAGAATTTAACCAGATCTGTGTGACTGGTGACGAAACAAGTATATACACAAGTCTGTACTTTTTTAACCTCGAAGTAATCAGTATTATTTCAAAATTTTCAGTTGTAAACGTCAGAGAAGATATTTTTGATAGTAGTTTTACCAATACACATTACACAGCTAGTTTCGATGTATCCTATTACGTTCCGTTAAATGTGCAAAGTAAAAATAGGATACAAATTCCAGTAGACTTAGGTCCAAAAACGTTTTGTTTCCCATGTATGCGCCCCTTTTATAACGTAACATTTTTAAAAGTAGTTCAAATAATGAGTTCAAATTTGGTAAACGTAATTGTAAAAATTATGGTTGTTTAAAATTGGTAATGTTAAAATCACTAAACCCTGTTAACTTTACAAATAATTAATGTAGTAATAATGTAATAAAAACCTTTAACACAAATCAATCAAGCACTTACCGACAAACTTGCTCAAAAACATTGACTACCTCTCGTATAATTTTGCAGTTGCTTCAATTATTTGGGCAGCCAGGTCCATTTCACTCTCTACGGTCATGCTGTAAAGTTTTCCTTGTTGTATCAAAGAAAAAACTCCAATGGTGATACGTCCGGCTATCGGTGAAGCTAGCTAGTTTGTCCACTACGTCCATCCATCTTCGCCCATAATCATGACGGCGGACTTTGTTCCCATAGTGAGCCTGAGCCCCGTCAGACTTGAATTAAACCATTCGGGTACAATGTATGGAAGTAGAGTCCCGGGCGATATGGCGTAAAATGGAGTGGGGGAAGGACATTGACCTTGGGCCACGCCCCTTTTTTTGGGTGTTTTTTTGGGTCTTTTTGGTTCCTAACCTAAGCCACGCCCCCTTTTTTGGGGTATTTTTTATTTGGTCTTTTTGGTTCCTAACCTAAGCCACGCCCCTTTTTTTTTGGGGATCCTAACCTAAGCCATTTTTTGGGGATTTTGGATTTTGGGTTTCTTTTTTGGGGGGTCCTAACCTATCCTAACATTTTTTTGGAATTTTTTGATTTTTAAAGATTTTGGGGAATTTTGAAATTTTGGGGATTTTGGATTTTTAAAAATTTTGGGGAATTTTGAGCCGCCATCTTTTTTTTTGGCAGCCATCTTGTTTTTTAATAATTAATATTTAATTTAATTTAATTTTTTGCTTTGAAAAAGTTTGGGTCGCCGAGAGTCGAACCGGGTATCACCATGACCCGAGTCCGCAGCGCTAGCGGTTAAGCTACGCCGACTCTGTTGAGAATGTACTGTTTTGTGAAGTATATAAGTTTACCATCCGTCAGCAACCTTGCATCAGGTGCACGATGTTATAGTGTCGTCGGGATATAGTATAAATTGTATTATAAAAACCCAAACATTACCGATCGTTCCCGAATCCGACCGAAGGTAACTTAGAGAAATTATTAGCTTTAAATTGTTATAGTGTCGTCGGGATATAGTATAAAGTGCATTATATAAACCCGAACACTACCGAATGCCCCCGAGTAAACCCGAATCGGACTTAGAGAAATTCAGACTTGCAAACCGTAATTAACCGAACGTAAGGCTCTGCCGCAACCCCCGAAATTCGTACTTAGGCGAAATAAAGCTTAGACTAACCATAGGCGTTGCCGCAACCCCTTGTAATATATTTCTACCGGTCTTACCCGAACCAAAACGACGGACTTGACCGAGCTTAGGCTTCGCTGTACCCCGAATTATTTTTATAAAATGTGTTATAACGTATGGAAAACCGAGCTAACCCGAACGTAAGGTTCTGCCCGAGTTCAATCG
>JAGFPH010014607.1:0-10730 GCA_018207615.1 Philaenus spumarius | reverse complement strand
ATTATTTATTATGTTTGTATTCGTTCTATGTTAAAAATAAAAGGATTTCTAAGGGCTAAGGCAAGTATAAATTATAATATTATATATAATAGCAATCGGATATGGCTACAAATACAAAAATCTTTAATAAAATCAAGAATATACATCTTTAAGTCTATGGTGGTGGATAATAATTATTGCCAAAGCCTTTTGTAAATATGCTGTAGAGTTCTCATTTTATTGCTAAAAACAAGAAAAAAAGTTCATATGTTTACAAGTAATTTACAAAGTAATTCATATCTAGAGAACGGTTTGACTGATTGAGTTCAAACTAGGCATGAAGTTTAAACTAACAATGATATATCTCAAGAAGAATAATCGATTCTGTGCAATCATGCGTTTCTAAATGGCGGCTGTTTGAAAATGTCAAACCTAAATCACAGTCGAAACCCGTACATTTGAACAAAAAATGTCAAGACACATCTTTTTTTATCCCTTTTGATTCCCTTTCGGTTGGTGTAACTGTCCAAACAATCGGATGAAGAATAATTGTCAAGTAAAAGAAAATAACAGCAAATGTACATACAATATTGTTGTGTTTACTGTGTTGGTGTAGGATGCAGAGTTGAACAAACCATTTATTACACATAACTTAACTATTATCCTTCTACCGATTGTTTTGACAGTTACACCATCCGATAGGAAATCAAAAGGGCTAATAAAAAGGTGTCTTGACATTTGTTGTGAAAATGTACGGTTTTCGAGTAATATAGATTTGACATTTTCAAACAGCCGCCATTTTGAAACTCACTATTGGATTTAACCGATTTAACAAGATTATAAAAATTAAAATGTATGTACATAATAATCATAAATAGTGACTTTAAATTTCTTTGACAGCTGATTACTAACAACATGTGGACAAATGTTTAATAAATAACTACGTAATAATAGATCCTAGGGCTAGGCCTAGACCAGATTGAAACAGATTTTAAAAAACATAAATACAGATACGGGCGTGAATGCTGGTACTTGTTCAAACCGCTACTAACCTGACTGAAAACATCACTATCCGGTACATCTCTGTTTAACACGTTCACTGCTAAGGACGCACATGTGAGCTTGACACTGAACACTATGAGAAGCGGCCGACGCACAGTGCATCGCACGCCAACCCCCGTATTGGGAGTATTTTCAGTACATAGTGCATTGCGTGCTTCGCACGCCTACCTCCTTTTTGGGAGTATTTTCAATACACAATGAATTGCGTGCTTCGCACGCCAATTTTACGCCTATGTGCTAAGGACTCGCATGTACGTCCGCTTTAAAATATTAGTGATTATTACGTAGAAAGGTTCAAAAATAAAAAAATAAAGTAATTTCTACTCATTTAGGCTATAAATATAAAAAATAAAAAGGTCGGCTCCTAGCATAGAAAATACGAAGTTTGCATAGCAGTGAACGTGTTAAGGGCGAGGTAAACTTTCACTAGTTCGTTTGAAGGATGATTTACTTTAGGAAGCGGTGTGGGAAAATGTTTTTTTTCCTCCACTATGCCCTTTCCCCACAACCCCGGCCCATCGAGCCAGAGTGAGGCCCAGTGCCAGGATATACGCCGATATCTGCACCTACTGTAGAAGGTTATGTACAGTTAGACATAATCAGCACTGTAGGCCTATTTTGAATGATTTCCTTTACAATTACTTGTGCGGAGCAAGCATGAGGTCGGCGTGCGAAACACTCGGTGGTCTCGTTAACATTATATTCGAATAGCACTAACTGTACAAATAAAGTGGAAATTTAAAAACTAAAATTGTACGCAAACTTAAAAGACTATACAAATCATTTAGGCGTACTATCATCGTTTAAGCAAATATTTTCATTGTTCTCCGCTTGCAAATCACTACGACGCTGATCTTTTCATTTGTACTTCTCCACCCTATACGTAGTATATGGAGAAAGTATTGTTTTCGTCCAAATTTTCGAATTTTAATTTTTAGTGGAACTATCTGTGTTGGTGCTCCCTGAACCCCCAAAAAAATGTTTAGTTGAATTATCTGTGTTGGTGCTCCCTGAACCCAAAAATATTTTTAGTGGAATTATTTGTTTTGGTGCTACCTGAACCCAAAAAAGTGTTTTTTTTTTTTTGGTGATGTCTGTCCGTGTGTATGTAAGGATGTGTACAGAGCTGAAGACCATACCAAAGGTCCGATTTGGATGAAATTTGGTATTTAGATTTACCTAGTTCTGGCATATCTCCAGGCGTATTTTTTTTCAAATTTTTGATTTTTAAGGGGTTTTACCCCCAAAAATGGCCAAAAACGAGAAAAATCCAAATTTCTCAAAAACGGCTCTAACGGTTTTGATCAAATTTGGCTTATTTCTAGCCCTTAATGTACCCTACCATATGCAAAAACCGCTCTTTCTAAAAATTCTCGTTTAGGTAATAATAATAATAATAACTGATTTTTGGGGTTTTTTGGCCAAAAAGGGGGTTATTTTTCAAAACCTTTTTCGTGCATCTATACAGGCCTAATTGACATGTTTATTGCATATTTGTTTGAAATTGATCGAATATTTTAAATAATAATAATAATAATAACATAATATAATATGAAACCACCTCCTGTGCTACTCTTGGGAAGGTATAAAGTTTCAACTGGGAGAAAGTATGTGGCAGTTATCTGGTACCGTTTATTTAAAATTACGAAACGTTATTACCAAACTAATAAGAACTAGGTACAATGGTCTGAGAGACGTCGAAGGAATGAGAAGATTAAACATAACACAACTGACAATAAAACCCATTGAACGTGTTTTGAAAACATTAAAATGAAATGAGTTTTACTACACTATGATGACGAAACCCCGTTTCTGTTTCTCGGTAGTTTATCTTAAGCAAAGCGTCGCGTTTTACATTTTAAATAGAGGACATTAAGGATAACGTGCTGGTGGGTTCTATAATCGAAATGATCTTTTCTTTCCCTCCTTTTGTATTCTTCCGAGAACATTTAAATGTATGTAATTGCTGCTGATTTGTACCTTAGCATAGTAAAATGATGTATTTGCTGTCACAGCGTTGTCCTGTTACGTTTAGAACCCTAGTGTCGTTGGAAATTCCTAGTCGGATCATTTCTGTGATTTTTTTTAAACATATTTTTAAGAATCCGCCAGTAATGATCCAAAAAAGTGATAATATAATGTTTAGAAGGTAGATAGATCACAATTTATATCGTATAAGAGCAAACTATATAGTATGTAAGGAATTAAACAATTTGTATTCTCAAGACGTAAGACGTAAAAATAGATAAAACAATTTGTGGGAAAGTCGAAGATATACAGTGTTTAGAAATGTTAGAATATATTTTCTATTTTTTTTCAGAAAAAAAAACGTTTGTCTAAAGGGGTGAACTATACGTAAACACAAGGCTCCTTTCAGCGAAGTCAAAATTTTTTGAAAAGCAAAGTATAATATCAATTTCAGTGTTTAGGTAGGCTAGTGTAGTGCACCTTTATGTACGAAAATACAAAATGTTTCCCAATTTTACTATCGTCTCTATAGGTCGCGCCACCCTAACTTGAGGCAGCCTAAACTGACCTGGAGGGTTTATGGCCACCCGTCCGCAATAGACCCTTTTACAATCTTATTAGCGACACTTCCTTGAACCATAGATCATCTTATATATTAAAAAAATTCTGTTTTTCTTTTCCGAGTCCGTTCGGCTCTTCTACCCGACCGATTTTCATAATTGAGGTCTTAAATTAAAGGTATGCACGCCCAGATTTGCCATCAAGCATTACAAATCATGTATCTTTCGCCTTACAAACGTTATAATCAAATGCAAATTTCTGCTGTGTATTCCTTATGGGGGGGTTTTTTTTTGGTTCTTTGTCCACTTTGCGTTCGTATACCGTCCATCCGATTGCTTTGAAATTTTGCATAGTAACACAGGTTAACCCTGGGAAGGTTTTAGGCCATTTACCGAAGTCCTAGGACGTTAGGGCTACGCCCCAGTGGCCCTCAAAGTTTCAATGTTAATCTTATGGAAGAAAGATTTCTATTGATTTTATCAGGGACACAAAAACAGCTGTTCGTATTAAAAGCTTAAAACAGCTGATTTTGATCAACAACTGATTTGGATCAAATCAGTATCAAATTTAGTATTACCTTTTTGAGGTTACATTGACAAACTAAAAACAAACACAAACAAAAATCAACGAAAAATGCTAACTATATTTTAATTCAATTCAAACATTGGTTGTTACAAACCTATTATATATAAAACAGCTAATTTGGATCAAAAACTGAACATAATCATTCACAGATATGTCAAGTCTTATATATTATCATCCGTTCAGCCGCTATTCACCCGAGAAGGAGCCCCGGTATACAATCCTTCAAATTTCCCATGTTAATCTTATGGAGATAATGTTTAATGAGTTTGAGTCAGCTGCCAAATAAAACAGCTAATTTATGCTCGGTCACCTATGTACAAACGAGCAAAAGATTAACGAGATTCTTTATCGAATTTTCCACCTGCGAGCGAAGCGAAGCAGCCATCTGAGGCCGAAGGCCGAGCCGGGGTTGGGACGCGGAGCGTCCAGGGGCAGAGCCCCTAGTTAATATTAAAATAGATCATTAATACTAAAATAGATCATGCATGCATACGGGGGATGTGTGCCGAAAAAAAGGTTGTCGGGAAAATAGTGCATGATCGCGCCGCGAGGTAGCGCTAGGGAGAAATCATTGGTAGCATTGGTGCTTCACACCGCTTCCGTCGTTTCCCCAATAGATAGCGCCACCATCGTCGAATTTCCAGTGGATTGAAATATTGCATTGGATCGGAGTTCTATTAGGTTATCCAAATACAATGCTTGAAAGCCCTATAAGTTCAATATTTAAAAAAAACTAATCATAATGTGATATGACTTACTGATTCACGAGTTCATATTTAAGGACAACGATGTAACAACCATTTCTGTTCCTGTCCCATTTCAATCGAACATATTTTACTTCAGTGCAATAAACCTAAAATTTAAATCTTCCTCTCTGCGTTTAAACAACTTCTTCGATGAAAACCGTAAAAGATGTTGGTCACCCATTGCCCAGTCCAATATATAAATCCGCTCTTGCTATCATAGCTTTTCAATAAGATGCCTTAAAAGATTTCATACATTGACATATTGAAATACAACATGTAAGTACAACGAAACAAAGGCTCCTGCGTACAGTACAAAAATACTTATCTGCTCCCAAACACGCAAACTCAGTCGAATAAATGGTTTTGAGCTAAATCTTTTTAAACAAATATATACACACAGGGTGATTAACTCAAGATGGCCACCATTGGGATCGCGGAAACTTTAAAAGTTACAACAAACTTTAAATGGGGGACCTTCCTTACTTTTTCCCTTGCATTAAAAATACAATATTAATTAAAATTTCCAAACCTATTTTTTTCAAATGGCAACCCATATTTTTATGTTGAATTTCGATTGGGAACACAAATTTAAGACATTTGTATTCTTTTGTATTTTTTCCTAAACCCAACCGTTTATGAGATACAGATCTCAAAAATTTTCTATTTTATGTGATTTTTACTTTCTCCCCCTATACCATAGTATATGGAGAAAGTATTGTATTCGTCAAAATTTTCGAGTTTGGGTTTTTGGTGGAAATATCCGTTTTGGGTCCCCCTGAACCTAAAAAAGTGGTTTTCGGAGTGATGTCTGTGTGTGTGTCTGTGTGTGTGTCTGTGTGTCTGTGTGGATGTTGTCAGACCTAGAGCCTAAACCACCAGTCGTCCGATTTTGATGAAATTTGGTATGGAGGTACTAATCCACGGTATCTCCAGGCGTTTTTTTTCATTTTTGTGAATTTTTTATTTTTAAGAGTAATTTTCCCATAAAAACCCTTAAAATAACGGGAAAATCAACTTTTCTCAAAAACGGCTCTAACGATTTTGATTAAAATTTTATAGTTTATTAGGGAAATAAAGTACTATAAACTGTAAAATTTTAATCAAAATCGTTCGTGCCGTTTTTGAGAAAAGTTGGGTTTTCCGTTATTTTATGGATTTTTATGGGAAAACAACTTTAATACAAAATCACCTCTCCTACCCCACCCTACAAGTCACCGTGAATTTGTTTAATAATTTAAATATGTTTGTGAGAGAGTATGTGCCAGTACCTGGTACCGTTCATTTTAATTGGGCCACCATTGGGATCTCAGAAAGTATTAATTTAACAGCAAACTTTAAATGGGGAACCTTTCCTTGTTTTATGAGAAATTAAAAAATATGTAGTTAAAATATTTCTAAATGGCCGCCATTTCCAATATGGTGGTCAACTTTGAAATTTCTTATGGAAACTTTATTTAATTTTTTTTTATCACGGATTTGGATTTTATTTGTAATTTTAAGACGTTTTTATTCTTGGTATGTTTTTGATAAACTTGACCGTTTAACCGCTAGGAGCGCTGAAAGTTTCTGAAACTCTTATTTCAACAATAATTATTAGAGGCATGTTTTACCATTTATTTGCAAACAATAAAATTTAACTCAAAGTGCAATATTTTGTACAATGGAATGTTGAAAAGCTGTTGCAATTTGACAATTACTTTATTTTATACAAAAAACGTACTCAAATTACTGTTAAAAAATCGCTAACGCAACCACTGTGTATTGTGTGTAGTTGCCATCGCCCGTGTTACGGCTAAATCTGGAAATACTTTGCCTCTGAAAACATTTACACATTCTCTCCGCAAAGCGTGAACTAACTGATGACGTTCTCAGAAATAGAACACCTGACGGAATAATTTTGTTATTTTCCTTACCTACGGACCGATCTAGCTTCACTATTTAACCGAGTCACTCGAACATATAAAATGGAAGACTCAATTGCTTCTTGAGTTACGGTAGTAATTAATTGCTAGTAGAGAAACCAGTCGACTCGTTCGTGTTTGTTCCTTTCTTATTATACAGGCTTATACTAATGCAGGTATTTTGTTAAAAAATTTCAAACTTAATATGCATTTAATATTTCAAGATTTGGTTCAAAGTTGGACGTCTACGTCGCTCGGACGAGTCCGTTAGCCAAAAAAAATCCAACAATCGGAAGCACGTTTTTTGACTGGAAGTAACTATGCTTTGAGATTTTTACTAAGAGAATGAATTTTGTTTTTGAGTTTTTTCTACAAATATAAATGTAGGATGATATTCTGCACATTTTGTTTTTTTTACGCGACCTTATAGCCCACTTGGTTCCCTCAAAATCGATCAAAACGTAAAATACCATAGAAGTTCCCGGTTCAAAGCCATGTGGTGGATTCTACCGCAATGCATTGTGTATTGAAGATACTCCCAAAATGCAGAATGGCGTGCTTTCGCACGCAATGCTTTGTGTATTGAATATACTCACAAAATGCAAGGGTTGGCGTGCGAAGCACGCGATGCTTAGTGTATTGAAGATACTCCCAATATGCGGAATGGCGTGCGAAGCACGCAATGCTTTGTGTATTGAAGATACTCCCAAAATGGGGAATGGCGTGCGAAGCACGCAATGCATTGTGTATTGAAGATAATCCCAATATGCGGAATGGCGTGCGAACCATTTTGCAGCTATTCGGCACCGTCGTGAATAGACTTATTTCCCAAATTGTCGGTTGAAACCCTAAAACATAGGCCTATGAACTTAATTTTGGAAATTTGCTTAACTCACGTCAGCGGTTCAGCTGCGTGGTCGAATTATTTGAAACTCCGATTTATTGCTTTTCTTCCGTACATAATAACATAGGAGACTGTTATATTTCTTTTTTAGAAACATCACCGGTAAAAATGGAAATAGCTATATGAACGGATTCCATTACTATTACCATTGTATTTGGATAACCTAATAGAACTCCGATCCAATGCAATATTTGAATCCACTGGAAATTCGACGATAGTGGCGCTATCTATTGGGGAAACGACGGAAGCGGTGTGAAGCACCAATGCTACCAATGATTTCTTCCTAGCCCTACCTCGCGGTGCGATCATGCAATATTTTCCCGACAACCTTTTTTTCGGCACACAGCCCCCGTATGCATTCATGATCTATTTTATTATTCATGATCTGTGCAACCTACAAATTTTTATATATTACAAAATTCTAAAGTCTTTGTTTCCTTTTACAACGGTAGACATGATATTAATACCGCCAGTTCATGAAATAGCCATAAAGATATGCAATTGTTTTAATTTTGATATTTAATAGCAAATTTACCACACAAAAACGTTAAACATTTCGTACCAACAATAACTATACTTTATTATTTAATATGCGGCGCTCCCATTTCTGTAAAACATATACAGTACAGTTTGTGTTAGTTTTTGCGTCCACAGATTACGCAGTGTTTCAAAAAGTATATAAAAACACGCTTGTATTGGAATGCAATCGGTGAAGAACGTTTCGAGATTTAAGATTTTTAAAAAACGGACATTATTTACAGTTTTATTTATATACATAGTAGCCTATGTCGAGTCGGCCTTATGGCTCCTAGCACTTCTTCAACTATCTATTAAAATAGTTGTTTGTGTAAAACCCTAATTTTGAGGTTATGTATAAAAACTTGTTGAACTACAAGTTAGTTACGTTGTAAGAATTGACTAGGGGCTCTGCCCCAGGACGCTTCGCGTCCCAACCCCGCCTCGGCCTACGGCCTCAGATGGCTGCTTCGCTTCGCTCGCAGTTGAAAAATTCACTAAAGAATCTCGTCAATCTTTGGCTCGTTTGTACATAGGTTTGTAAAATTAGGAAACCATGCTTAAATATATTAACAGTAATTACAGGATTAATCATAACCTCAAATACATGCTTTAGAAACGTGAGAGGCTTTCATTACGATTTTAGTCCTAGTTCTACTATCTTCTGTCGACTAAAGTTTCGAAACCAGGCCTAAATATAGTAAAAATTATTGCAGAATTAACATAACCTCAATACTATGTTTCAGAAATGAGCCAGGCCTATATTACAAAATTGACTATTCGAATTTATCCATCTTTGCCAAGTTTACTTTTTTTTTTGACAAAATAAATTGTTAAATCAGGCCCAATTTATTCTAAATCCAACGTGCTAAAACAGTATAAATTAACTTGTTTTTTAACAGTAATTAAAAACTATCCAATGAACAGCTGATAAAACAGTATAAATTGGCTTGTTTATAAACAGCTGTTTTGATCGCTTTATTTACTATTTCCTTGTTATTTTGTAACCAAGATGGCAACCCATAACACCCTAAGTTAACACTTTTCAACTTCTAAATTAGATTTTCTCAAAAAATTGCGTTTTTACACGAAGTACAACTACATGGGTGTACTTAAAAATCAAAACTACACATAAATACAAAATTTCTTTGAATTCGTTAGAGCCGTTTTCGAGATTCGCGACAGATACAAAGATCACAAGAATTGCTCATATAAAGTAATAGGATTTTATTAAATATTTAGTATGGAGTGTTATATTTTAAATGATATTTGGTCGGTATGTTTCAAGTCAATATTTGTTTTTAAACATTGCGTTTGTGTTGCGATTAATAATTTATTTAAAACTAGCTGACACGTACGGCGTTGCCCGTGGTGGTTGGTATTTTCAGTCTTTTTAACGTAATTGTAATCTTTTGAAGTGTTCAGTTAGTGAGTGGTATTTGGCTTTTATATATATAGATGTTAAATAATAAAAGCACTATTGTCATAATAATAAAAGATCTGAAATTATGATTTTAGTAACTTTGATCCCCCCAAACCCCTTCTAAAATTTCGAAATTTTTCATACCCTTTCTTAGAGAGCGCCTAAGGCCCTAGAGGAAGCTACATACCAAATTTCATTCTAATCCGTTCTGGCGTAATTTGAGGATGATCAAAAACGCATTGAAAACGCAAGGAAAAATGCAAAAACGCCTATTTCTGGCGTAATTTTGGGAGAATCTCAAACATTTTTTAACAGACTACTTTTAGGCCTTAAACGAACCTAAGTACCAAATTTCAACATTTTCTGCCAATTAGTTCTCGAAAAAGCTGAGAAAACGCAAAAAATCGCTAGAAAAACGCGAATATTGGGCGTATCTTTGGGATGTTTTCAAAATCCGTTCTTAGTGCGCGTCTAAAGATCCAACTGAACATGCATGCCAAATTTGAAACTCATTTGGTTCAGTAGATTTTTAGTTCTGCTGATGAATGAATGAGTGCCATTTCGCTTTTATATAGATAGATAGATTAAACATTTCATTCTCAAGACGTATGTCTGATACAGTAAATGACATGCAAAGAGGTGCAGCGAATCCTCAACCGTAGTCAAATAAGGAATTGTGTCTACTACAGTTAAAATGCTTATGTAAACGTCTTTTTGATTTTGTCAGCGTGAAATGACGATATCAGTATTTATAGAGTACGACAGTCTTTGACAGGCCTGTTGAGTCATAATATAAACGCCAAAGCGATGAAGGTCAAGCGATGAAAGCCGTTCTCTGGCTCGGGTGCGCGTATTCAACAATAATCTACAGTAATTGAGAGCATTTCTTGGTTGCCATGGTAACGTAAGTATTATTGAAGCGTGGGAAGTCGGGTCAGTTAGCCATACGTTCTGTGTTCAGTGTTCAGTCTATCTTGTGCTTAGCTTTAGTTCGAGACGGAGGCTACCTTGTGGTGAGTAGGAATTTGTGCTTTTACCTCATTTCGGTAAAACGTGTTACTTTTTACTAGAATATATTAAATTCC
>JAGFPH010014606.1:6908-23189 GCA_018207615.1 Philaenus spumarius | reverse complement strand
TTTAGAGAAATGTTTTATTTAAAACAGAAAATGGGATTATAGGCCAAACTTTACAATGTGAATATACTCACGGGGTTATAAAAACTATAATGTTAATGAAACGGTCGATATAATTTACATCTATGGCCAAGATATGCAAACAAATGATGGAGAACACGCACGTGTATAAGAACAAGGAAACTTCAACTTGATAATTGTGGTAAAATAAATACTACATAATGTTACTTACTTAGGGTAAAATAGGTTCAAGAACTTCCTTCGAGTAAATTGTAATAATATATATCAATTCCAAAATCTGATTGAAGGCATACCTGTAATAAAACAAAAAGAGACATTAGCACAATAAATCATATAATAAATAAATAAATCATATAATAAATCGTATAATAATTTTGCTGGTCTGATCCGGCTTTGCACGGATAGACAAATCAACGTTAAATGTATAATAACAACAAATATATTATATCAATAAATATAAATTACATTATGTAGGCTACTTCTTATGGAGATTAGTAAATTTTACCCCGCAAACCTCCCCTAAAATTTCGATTTTTTTTAAACCTTTTCTTAGCGAGCACCTAGGGCTCTAGGGGAAGCTTTATACCAAATTTATTCCAATCCGTTCGGTGGTTTTGGAGAAATCGTGATTTAGTATCTTTGACTCTCCCCAAATCCCCTCTAAAATTTCGAATTTTTTTAAACCCTTTTTTATCACCACTTACGGCCCTAGAGGAAGCTACATAAAAAATGTATTTCAATCCGTTCAGTAGTTTTAGAGACATCGTGATTTAGTAACTTCGACCCCTCAAACCCCCTCTCCCCTAAGATTTCCAATTTTTTGAAAATCTTTCTTACAAAGCCACCTACGGCCCTAGAGGAAGCTACATACCAAATTTCATTCCAATCCGTTCAGTAGTTTTAGAGAAATCGTGATTTAGTAACTTTGACTCCCCCCCCCCCCGAAAATTCAGATTTTTTTTAAAACCTTTCTTAGTGAGCATGTATGGCCCTAGAGGAAGCTACATACCAAATGAAATCCGGAAATCAGCTATATCTTGTATGAATATGTTCGAAACAAATTACACCTTCAGAACTCTCAACGCCTGCGAGAAGAACTACTTCAATCCTTAAATCTGTTTTTAAAGTTTTAAAGTGAAACTGAGTTCAGTGTAATCATAGCTTTTCCAACCGACAGTAGATCCATAAAAAATTCTGAATCTACTCCCAATGGCAGGATTTTTCTTGAAAAATGTCCAGATCAAGTACAAATGAAGATATTTTCACAAATTGTTATTATCTTCTGATCCAGTGATCTTATACGCCAGGCCGTTACCTCCAAACATGTTTAGTGTTCTAAATTATCGAAACTTATAATATAAGCCTACCGGGGATCCAAGCTAACAGCAGCATTCCAAGTAACAGCAATGATAACAAAAACGACATATTTAGTCATATTTTGTTGATATAATGTTTTATTCGCGTTCAGTTTTAATAAGGTGTTTTGTTAATTTATTACTTATGTTAATTGTATATATTTTAATAACAAATACCTTTTTTTAGCAAAATGTGATTTTTGCATTGTGCCGTAATCTTTTTGTTTCTGGGGTCACATATCTTGAGATATTCATCTTTTAATTTATGAATTAAAATGATCTTTCTTCATCAAGTATTAATAATGTTTACCTAAAAAAATATAACCATTGACTTTTTTAATAGGCAAAAAACCTGAGAGGTTATCATCCTGGTATATTTATTTACATTGCATTTTGTCCCGCTAGATTTAATAGACAGCCAGAGAGCTGCGGCGGTACGAAGAGAGAACTGCTAGGCATAATTGCACAAAACTTTGCATAATTTTACTAGTGCAATTCCGATATCATTAAATTCTGATAGGGACTGGAATGCGTTTTATATTTGGCACTAGTTGCGCAGGATTAAAAACAAAACTTACGCGAAAACGTCAAATATTATTTTAAAAGCTTTCATTGAATGTTTCATTCATGTTTCAATGAATATTAATTAAACACTCTGTGAAGCGTCAAAGAGACACGAAGCAGGGGAAATGAATTCTTTTGTTCTTCGCCAGTCACCAAAGTCGACCATACTACTTAAAAAAGCTAGTTACTTTTGTACGTTGATGTTTTATAAATATATCAAATACTCTTACAATAAGAGTGTTATTCTCTGTATTAGTAGAAGCTGAGATGTTTTAGTACGAGGTTATCGTTAGGGAGAAGTATTGTTTGGGAAGAAAGAGTGTTCACTCCAGATAGTCAAACGCACGCATCGGACATCATTAAAAAGTTTCGTAAAGCTACGTCCACAGCTAAGAAACACAGGCGAACATTTTTTTGAGGATGTCGTAAATTGTTTAGGAAACAAAAATAAATTTATCGTAAACATTCTGTTCATAACAAGAAAACTCATTGCACTCACACACCACTGTGTTGCTGCAGTTCCTGCAGTTATTATTTTGAAGAAGTGAAAAATTTCCGTAAATGTTGAAGTAGGCCAACACTTTTAGAAAGAAAGACACGGTGCCGTGCGCATCAAGAGCTCATTAATGATATGATTTCATATCAAAACGAAGGAATAAATGGAAAAATAAATAATTCGACCGCGCAGCTGTGCCGCTGACGTGAGTTGAGCGAATTTCCAAAATCAAGTTGAACCAGCCTCGGGTTAAGGACGGCTTCGCTTCGCTAGTAGCAAACAAACTCGGCAGTCAGCCTCTGATCAGAAGATCAGCCCTAGGTAAAATAATCCACGAATACCGGGTACTTTTACGGGATTTTACGTTTTCATCGATTTTGGGAGAACCAAGTGAGCTATAAGGTCGTGTAAAAAAACAAAATGTGAAGAATAATATCCTACATTTATATTTGTAGACCCTAAAACGTTTCATTGTAGTACAAAACTCAAAAAAATAGCTACATCCAGTCAAAAAACGTGCTTCCGATTGTTGGATTTGTTTGGGTCACTAACGCGTCCAAGCGACGTAGACCGTAGACACCCAACCGGAAGAATCCGTCCAAAAAGGATTCCAAAAAGTACAGTCAACAAAATCCCCAGGTCAAAGTTTCTGCCGTTCAAAAATACAGTTCTAAAAGATGTCACTTGAAGGTGCTTCCATGATCTGAAAAATCAATGTCAGGGTTTCACTACAACTGCAACACCGATTATTACAAAGACAAATCAGTTGAACTAGGTCCTATGACGACATGTAAATGGTGTACAGCTATGAAGTGGTATAAATGACATGGTTTAGAACCTACGATTCATATCCTTATGACACACAAAATTATCGTCATTTGTCGCATTTATTTCACCAAAATAAATATGCAATAGCAAAGCATTGCCGGGTCAGCTAGTAAGTAATAACCGCATACTACATCAAAACATATGTTAGTACATCCGATATAAAATCTAATTGGTTAGAGTCTTGCAAATATTAAAATTCGAAATAAGTATTAACTTAATTTAAAACAAAAACAATACTGTAAAGATATATCTCTGATTGAACGTGAGATACCCAAGCAAAGAAAACATTTTACTCTTCCGCTATTTGTTAAGCAACATCGAAACTGAGGCAGGGCTCGCTGATGTAGTTAAAACTTCAACTAATTGGCTGATTGTTGGTTAGCTCCTGTGCCAAAGTTTACTTGCACCAACATTAACAAGTTCTCTTGTCTTGAAAATTATATTTCAGCCTTTTCCGTTGCAAAGTTATTCAGGTCAGGTAATTTTACAATACAGTTTCGATACAGTCATTTAGCGTTATTAGCGAGTTTCAATAAAAAAGATGAGCTATTGCAGTGACTCTTATAGTGAAACCTAAGGTCGGGAGTGGTCGATGAGCACAGATGATGGTCCAGAATTGTATACATTTATGAATATAACTAGCTGGCCCGATCCGGCTTTGCACGGATAGATAAATCAAAGTTAAATGCATATTAAAAAAAATATTATATCAGTAAATATATTACACTATGTATTTCTTATGGGGATTTTTAGTAACTTTGACCCCCAAACCCCCCTAAAATTTCGAATGTTTTAAACCCTTCCTTAGCGAGCACCTAGGGCCCTAGAGCAAGCTACATTCCAAATTTCATTCCAATCCGTTCGGTGGTTTCTTTTAGTAACTTTGACCCCCCCCAAACCCCTTGAAATTTCGAATTTTTTAAAACCCTTACTTAGAGAGCATATATGGTCCTAGAGGAAGCTACATACTTAATTCCGTTCCAATCGGTTCAGTTGTTTTGGAGAAATCTTTATTTAGTAACTTTGACCCCCCCCCCAACCCCCCCCAAAATTCTATTTTTTTCAAAAACCTTTCTTAGAGAGCACTTATGGTCCTAGAGGAAGCTACATATCAAATTTCGCTCCAATCCGTTCAGTAGTTTTAGAGAAATCGTGATTTAGTAACTTTGACCCCCAAACCCCTTAAAATTTAGAATTTTTTAAAACCCTTCCTTGGAGAGCATATATGGCCTTAGAGGAAGCTACATACCCAATTTCGTTCCAATAGGTTCAGTTGTTTTGGAGAAATCGTTATTTAGTAACTTTGATCCCCCCATAAACCCTCTAAGATTTCAAATTTGTTGAAACCCTTTCTTATCAGCACCTACGGACCTAGAGGAAAATACATACCAAATTTTTAATTAAAATCCGTTCAGTAATTTTAGAGAAATCGTGATTTAGTAACTTTGACCCCCTCCCAAACCCTTCCTAAAATTTCGAATGTTTTGAAAACCTTTGTTAGTGAGCACCTATGGGCCTAGAGGAAGCTACATACCAAATTTCGTTCCAATCCGTTCTGTAGTTTTTTAAGAAACTGTGATCAGTGAGTCAGTGGATAGATAGATATGTGTTCGTACTCTAATGTAAAAGTTCCATTCAAATCCACGTGGGAGATTTTACCGTGGGAACAGATGCTAATCCAAGGCCGCAATATCGAGGTTCAAACTCGAGAAGTATAGCCTATAATCCGCGGTAGCCGGACCGAGGGTCCCCGGGCCAAAAATGACCTGAAAATTCTTTACCTGTTTCGGTAAGCGAGGACCGAGGGTCCCCGGACTAATGAGGGGTCGACCGGGGACTCTCGGTCCGCTCTCGCACTTATAGGATTAGGATGGGGTTTGAAGAAGGTTGACAAGGGACAGCAATAAAAGCTCGCCTAATGCTTAAAATCGTTGTCCTTTTGATTTTTTTAAACTGCAAACGTCTTGTATGTTGCAAGTAGCTAACTTGTAATATTTCAGGGGATGCGGAATACTACGGAAAACTACCCCCCCAGGTGAAATGTGACGTCACGAAATCTGCCAACTAACCAATATGGGAGCCGTGTCCGCGACTGGAATACTCCCCCCCCCCCCCCTAGAACATCTTGAAATCGCAGGCATTGATAATAGTGATAGTACGTTGAACAAGATGGAACTACAGAAGAACCTCAACATTTCGGACTAACTGGGACCGGAGCCGATCCGGATTACCGAAAATCCGGATTAACCACAGAATTACTAAAAAACAGCGAAATAAAACATAATGTACTGTACTTACAGAAAATCACCTTTATTGTAGTACGAATGATGTTGGACACATATATTTACACAAGAAAATCACTAAAACACATATTCTATACGTTTATGTACATATTTATACTTGAAAAGTAAAACACTCAAATCTAATTTCTTGAAAGAAGGGCGTGATGCTCTGTTGTGTCAGTGTCGTGTAGCGCTTGCGATCTGCCCGATCACGCATCCGCTTCAACATTAGGAGCTCGGTTGTGGCCGTTTCTTCCTGACGTTCAAAATAAAACATTCGTTCTTGTAAGTGCGATGCTGCTTCTGCTTGACTCAAAATGTTAGGTTGTTTGCCACAGTCATTGTCTGTATCATCGTCATTTTCGGCATCTTTAATCGCAGCAGCTATGCCGTGCGACATTTTGCAGTCGCACTGACACAATATGCCGCGAATAGCGTCTGGCCACGATTACAATATAAAAATACGAGTGCAGTACTGTTACGGTATGTACTTAGGCTTATGTGGGCCGGTTATGTGTTAGGCTTATCAATGTACAGTATTATGCCCAGAACTGATATTTTAACGTTAATAATTACAATTTTAACGTCGAAAATATTTATTTTTTATTTTTTAAAAATACAAAAACCTGTCCGGATTACGCGGAGATCCGGAATATCGAGGTTATACTGCATCAAAGTTTTCAGATTCTGAGCTGCTTTGGCTGTTGACAACACGTAGGGCAAAGATTAGTTGCGTCTATTTAAGAAGCACTTCAATTATAAAATTATAGTTGGTTATAGACTTTTTTCAAAACTGACAAGTTGAAGAAATAGATAATATCATTTATTAGAAATGATTTGTGAAATATTTGTAGATGTAAGAAAGTTCTGTGCTCTGAATGATTTACACTGCATTCGAAACACGAGCCAAATAATTATACATTAAGCTATATCAGGGTGACAATTATAAACATTGAGTTCTTATTAACCACAATTTCTGGAAATAACACAACACAAATAAACTGATAAAAATATATTGAATAACTTGTTATAGTTCCGTGATGTACATTTCGGTGACCAAGTTACCATCATTGGATTGTTCTAAATCTAATTTCTAAAACTAACGCTAGCAAAAATATTCGTATACAAAAATAAACTGTGAAATATTCTCCCCCCTTTCCTCAGGTAGATCGACCTACAATAGTTGCCAAGTCATGGACCTTTTGAAAACGCCAGGTAGAAGGCTAACTTTACTTGTCCTTGGGAATTAATTACCAGAGGTTCCAAAATGACGCAGTTTACAATAATATCTTAAAACAACTTAAAATAAAGGTATGTAAAAATGGGAATTTTTACAAATTTATAAAAATCTGAATACTGATATTCTACTGCCAAAGATAGAATATTGCAAAAATAAACGGTTACATTATGTCCAAAACCTTTAATATTACCAACTAGCTTTAAATAAATAAAAAGGATTATCAGGTAAATATTGTGAATTGCCATTACACGTAATTTAAAAAAAACTATTTTACATCCAAGTTCCATGGCCCAAAAACGCATAGTGAGTCTGTCCCAAATCAATCTATGTATCCCTTTTAGGCCAACGTAAATCATTAGCTATTTAGGAATTAACGGTAAAAATCCTGTTTTTGTTTTTCGCCTGAACTCCAGAACGAACTTAAAAATTACAAATCGGGATTTAAGATGCATTTAACATCTATGAGTACATTTCACATTATTGCATACTGTTTTGATGTATATTTAACGGTTAAACCAACATATACAGTAAATTAAAACAAAGACGATCTTGTCAAAGTGTTAAGCATTTTATTAAAATCAGTTTTATTTATAATGGTCGCGTGCCACCATTGTTCACAAAAACCGTAATTTTGTCCATATATTTTACATTTTTCCAATAGGAATAATAAATATTTCCGCGTTAAAAAGTAGCCTACATTAATCTCCGAAACGTCCTCTTCCATTCTAGAGATAAGCCCGGACTGTAAGTAGACAGACAGAAAGACAGCATAGGCTACAGACAAGCAAAAAACTGCTTGTTAATGTTTTGGTGTAAAGTGTGAATAACCATATGAGTTTAGAAAAAAGTATTTATTTCTAAATAACAGACAGACACTTCATTTTTATTTTGGAGTATAGATCAATATTCGACACCCAACTGAACCGCTGACGTGAGTGGAGCGAATTTCCGAAATTAAGTTTATATCTGTCAGTGTTTAAACAAGTGCATACATTGAATAACCTAGTGTATAAAATTGATTGTAAATAATGTCCGTAATTCAGTTTTTATTATTGTATTAAGGTTGTATTGACTTCGTTCCTAAATCATTACTTTGTTGTATTCAAACAAAGCAGAGTTTTGTTGTTCCGTAAAAATTGAAGGTTATTTTAGAAACGTCCTCAAAACGCGACGATTTCAGAGGCCAAATTTTCATAATTTACTGAATTCTAATAGAACAATTTTAAACCAAAATACAGATTACTCCAAACCCCGATTATTAAAGTAAGAGAAAATTTATTTACTTCATTTACCGAGTTGAATTCCCCACGCATTGTATTATCGAATGTTAAGAACATACTATTGCCGTGTATTTTCTGCAACACGTCTTACAATAGCTATTAGAGACTTTAATGCTTACCGCGTAATGTAACAGACAGTTTAGAGTAGGAGAAGGGCGGTTGCGTCATGTTAAAGTCAGGTTTTGACAACAGAACACTAATAACACGTCAAGTGCCACTAATTACGGATGCATGCATTTCAAAACGAAATCGTAGGCTACAAATACTGTACTACTGGTTAATATGTCGACTCGAAATATTGTGAGTTGTAACGAAGTTTTTGTGTATTTGTTTTTACGCCTGTAATTTTACTAACACATTTGTTTGTTTTCTTAATTTACTACACATGTTTTTAGTTTTACTGATCTCATTTCATCTTCTATGGCGCCAGATAATACTAAAAAAACTCATATAATACGTTATTTGTTCTTTTTCTCTACTGCACATCAAACTTTGTGCCACATTGTCCTATGGTATATTTTAATTTTAAAGGACGTAATCGCATCCTCTTTAAACGTAGACAGAATCCAGTTTTCCGTGACTTAGGTGAGAAATGGTCAAACGTTTTAGAAAGCACCACTAATATTGGATTTTCAATGAGAACTGCGGTGAATTTAAAACAATTTTAAATATTGAATTGATACGAACGATTTAGAAGATTCTAAATATAAAACTACGTAATTATATTCTACGCCTGCAATTAGAATACTTCAAAAAATAAACTGTTAACAATAATATCTTAACCAAACATCCTAAAATAATAAATGATAATAATATGTGTACAAATATAAAACTGATTACTGCAGTTCTAAAATAAGTATATATGATTTTACTATAACTAGGGGAGACCCCTGAGTGCTCCGCACGCCAACCCCCAATGGAACCTTACAAAAACATATGTTATGTTTTATTTATAATAAAGGTGTAGGATTAATAATAACCTCAAAACTAAGATGATAAATAAATGTCAAATGTTCAAATTAAATTATTTCTCGTATTTCATAAAAGCAGTTATAATAATGGTTAAAAGAACCAGCAAGGCTCAGGTCTACACTTTAAAACCCTAACCTAAAAGCTAGAAATTCAAAAATAATTGCTTCAAATTTTCAAATCAGCTGTTAATGGAAATATTGGAACAAACAGCTATATTATCTGTTCTTTTATTCAATTTATTGCTATAGTAATAAATGCAAATACATGTGTTGGTTTATCATTCTAGGCCTAACCTAAGAATTTTTTCCGACTAAATTTACAAATATTGAAATAAAAAAAGGTTTTTATCGAAATGAATTATAGCCTATGTTACTCAGGTAAAGTGTAGATTTTTATCAGTAAAACTTTTTTTTTCAATCGGTTCAGTAGTGCCAGAGATTACCCCCTACATACAAACAAACTTTACCTCTTTATGATATTAGTATAAATGTATGAAGAGTTAATGGAACAACCATACAACCTTCCAAAAATCACACTTATAAGGTTTCTCTATGTGTGTGTCAACGTGTATCTTTTATAGGTTAATAAGAAGCAGATTTTATTTAAAAATATAATTTACTTTAACTGTCATATTATTTTACAGAACAGCTGTTTTAAAATGATTTAATGTAAACTGCAGAACAGCTGTTTTATGTTTTTAAATTCTCATGTATTTCTTATGGGGATTTTTCGTTTTTTGGGGATCTCAAAAACCCATTAGTTTTTAATTTTAGAAAAAAACTTATATTTTTCCCTCTTTCCTTGAATCGATACCTTTAATTTGACACCTCTCCCATCATCCTCCGATTTACCAAATTCTCACAATTTTGAATCTAAAATTTTTCTTACAGAATTATATATAAGGATTATCTACTATTATAACAATAAGCATCTTTCCAAATGGAGTGCATTAGGCACCGTCAGAGTGTTATTTCGAAATAAAATTAATGTGTCTGTCTTTCGAAATAAATAATTTTTCTAAGCTCATATGGTTATTCACACTTAAAAAACCCATAAACATGATTTTTTTATTTTTTGACTGTCTGTCGGTCTGTTTGTCAGGGATAATCTCCGGAATGGCTGAACCATAGATTTACATAGATGTTAAATGAGTAACAAACTGACGTAAAACGGGATTTTTAATGTTTATTGGTTGATAGCTAAACATTTACGTAGACCTCAAAGGGATTCATAGACCGATTTGGCAAAACTCACCCAAAAATTCCATGAAATTCGGATCTTAAATCGTTTGTTTTAGTTGCGTGTAATTTTGAGACACAATATTTATCAGTTCTTTTATTTACTTAATTACATCTGCAAGCGAAGCGACATGTAACAGCTGATCCTGTAATAAAAACACAAAACTTAACTTAAACGTACAATCGTAATCTTAAATGGCTAACGCAGTTGCTGAAGTAAAACAGCTGATAAATCAAAATCAAAAAGCAAGCTGTCAAATCAGAGAAAGCTTACTCAAAAATCAGTCTAGCTGTTTAATTGCAGAAATTGCTGTGAGGTTGTTTTACAACCAATGTGTCAAAGAAGTGTAAAGAAAATGTAGGCCTATACATTATCTTTAAAAATATAACCCTAGATATTTATAATTTAAAAATAAAATACTTCCCGAGGAGTGAGGAATGCACCTAACTATATCTTTGTTGAAGTGAAAGTATTCCTGATTACGTCACTAAACGTGGGAACAGTTATTGGGTGCTTTTGTGCGTTATCTTGAGGACACCGCACCCAGAGGGCAATAGCCGCGGGACGGGTTATACAACACGGTATCTATATAGCCGATAGCTATACGAGAACGATAGGTTTACACGGAAATATTGGATCTGCCATCGACGATAAAGCCATTAAACTGTTTAGACCTCGCATTATGTTAAGGTGCGCATAAACTTGTGCGGGGCATGTTATCTAGATTAGTACTGGGCGTTATTTTTAGGGTGTCATTAAACATGTTGTATAAAAAGTGATTCAAAATTATGGTAAACAATAGCTGTGCATGATTGAAATTGTAAAAGCAAAGAAAGAAGTTCATATAAGCATAGGTCCGGAAATGCTTGGTTTTCGAGCTATCCGCCATTTTTTTTTTTTAAATACTTAATATCTTTGGAAGAAGAAACTTTGTGTACCTATTTGTTGCGTAACTGTTTATCACTGTACGAAAAAACGACAAGAGAAAAATCGGTTGTTTATTGAGCAACCGACAAAATAAAAAAACCGTTGTGTTTGTGAACAAAGTAATTTGTTTGATGTTCTGTAACTTGTTTGTAAAGCTAGCGGTGTTTGAGATATTTGACATTAAAAATTAAACGGTCGCCATTTTGAAAATATTAAAAATAACGTTCTGATTTTTCATACATAAACGGTTACGCGACAAATAGGTACGTGTACAAAGTTTGAACTGAATATATTTTCTACTTCTAAAGATATTAAGTATTTTGTAAAACAAAACGAAATGGCGGTTAGGTCTAACACAAGCGATTTTCAGACCTATGTTTATATTAACTTTTTTATTTTTGCATGTTTAATTATTTGCAAACTTTGTTTACCATAATTTTGTATTACTCTATATATATATATATGTGTGTGTTGCACTCAAACGGCCACATTTTACGTCCGATTTGGTCCAAATTTGGAAATTGTTTAGCTCGGATGAGTTCGTTAGTCAAAAAAAAATCACTGGTAGAAACTATTTTATTAATATTTTTCAATAAGCGATTTTCACACTAAAATAAAGTTTTTTGATGGTTTAACTAAAAATATAAACATAGGAGATTATTCTACACGTTTGTTTTACACGATCTTACATCCCGTCTGGTTCCCCCAAAATCGATCAAGGAAATTTAGTACCTTTTCTACTGAGCGTCCAATCAGGAGTAGAAATATTTCTCGAATAAAGGGTTAATTCCTAAAACGAATAATCTTAATTTTGAAAATTCTCTCAACTGACGTAAACGGTCCAGCAGTGCAATCGACTTATTTGCAAATTTGATAATAGTTATAAAATTGTACAAAACTTTAAAGCCAATTTATATAAAACCGTAGACTACGCCTTAAATATTTCATCCAATTTTGAAATGAGTATGAGAACAATAAATATATAATTTTACACTTAACTAGCTGGCCCGATAAGGCTTTGCACGGATAGACAAATCAAAGTTAAATGTTATTAACAAAAATATATATCAATAAATATATTACGCTATGTATTTCTTATGGGGATTTTTGGTAACTTTTACCCCCAAAACACCCTCTAAAATTTCGAATTTTTTTAAAACCTTTCTTAGCGAACACCTAGGGCCCTAGAGAAAGCTACATACCAAATTGTATTCCAATCCGTTTGGTAGTTTTGGAGAAATCGTGATGTAGTAACTTTGACTGCTCCAAACCCCTCTAAGATTTCCATTTTTTTAAAACCTTTCCTACGGCCCTATAGGAAGCTACATACCAAATTTCGTTCCAATCCAATCAGTAGTTTTTGAGATTTCGTGATGAGTCAGTGAGTGAGTGGTATTTGGCTTACGTGTATATAGATAGACGTTTAATACTAATTGACTGGTTGGCGAACTCGTGTCGTATAAGGTACATATTGACAAATGCTCTAACAGCTTGGGTAAATTGTAAAACACGTTTTGGTTCTGAGAAACTATGGCGTAGTCTCAAACATGAGAGACAACAAGCTTTGACAAACAAACTGATTTATGTGCGACTTCATTATTTGCAGACAAATGATCTAACAGATACAAGGTTTTAGTTCTACGAAATCCAAGGCCAGTGTATCTAAACTGTAAGCAGTGTCCATATTTCGAATGGTTTACGAACTTTCTAAACAGTTTGGTACGTAAGGTCTATAAAGGAAACCCTCTTTTACAAGCGTTTTCAAATTATCTTAATATGAACGAGCAGAAATACGTTTCTGCAAAATAATTTGTCTGCGAGTGTAGTCGCGCGTTGGTTTTGACATTATTTATCCAATAGCTAACCAAATAAAATATAGAACAATATGAAAAAGTTATAGGCCTACACATCTATCCATATAAAATCCAAATAAACTGACCCACTGATCACGATTTCTCAAAAACTACTGAACGGATTGGAACGAAATTTGGTAAATAGCTTCCTCTAGGGCCATAGGTGCTCACTAAGAAAGGTTTTTAAAAAATTCGAAATTTTTGGGAGGTTTGGGGAGAGGTCAAAGTTATTAAATCACGATTTCTCTAAAACAACTGAACGGATTGGAATGGAATTTGGTATTAAGCTTCCTCTAGGGCCGTAGGTGCTAATAAGAAAAGGTTTAAAAATATTCGAAATCTTAGGGGGGGGGGGGGGTCAAAGTTAACTAAATCACGATTTCTCCAAAACCAGTAAACGGATTGGAAAGAAATTTGGTATATAGCTTCCTCTAGGGCCATAGGTGCTCGCTAAGGGTTTTTAAAAAATTCGAAATTTTAGGGAATGTTTGGAGGGGTCAAAGTTACTCCAAACCTTCCCTAAAAAGTATTGATGTAATACATTTTTTGTTAATATACATTTAACTTTGATTTGTCTATCCATTCAAAACCGGATCGGGCCAGCTAGTATAAATATATAACGTAAAGTGATAAGTAAAATGACGTAACAGCTGTCTAAAAGGTTTTGTCTCAAATTTGTAAGGGAAAAATAATGAAACTTCAAATATCGGCAGATACAATTTTGGGTTATAAATATTTAAAAAAAAAAAGCATGATTGGGACTGCCAACAGAAGTGAAAACTGTCATGGATACAAATTGTTGGTTATATTGGTTCAATCCAAAATTGGATCATTATTTCACTTGTTCCATTTAAAACTGAAATAAAAAATAACAAACATGATTTTCTATAGTCAAATAATAATAAAATAACATGATTTTAGGTTAGGCCTATACTGAACCAACACACGTTTCTTTAATGTATTCATTACCATAGCAAGAAAGTTAGTAAATTTAGACATTAAAAAAATAAGCAAACAAGCACTATGTCCAATTTAGAGGTACACCAAGTACACAACTTACAAAATTAGGAAGTGCAACCCCCATTTCAGAGATATTACCAAGTAAACTATTTAAACACAACTTAAATAATTCGACCACACAGCTGAACCGCTGACGTGAGTTGAGCAAATTTCCAAAATTAAGTTTATAGGGCTATGTTTTAGGGTTTCAACCAATAATTTGGGAAATAGGTCTATTCACGACGGTGCTGAATAGCTGCAAAATGGTTCGCACGAAATTCCGCATATTGGGAGTATCTTCAATACGCAAAGCATTGCGTGCTTCGCACGACAACCCCACGGTAGAATCCACCACATGGGTTTGAACCCGGTACTTCTATGGTACTTTACGTTTTGATCGATTTTGGGGGAACCAAGCGAGCTATAAGGTCGCGTAAAAAAACAGAATGTGCAGAATAACATCCTACATTTATATTTGTAGAAAAAACTCAAAAACAAATTCATTCTCATAGCAAAAATCTCAAAAAATAGTTACTTCCAGTCGTAAAACGGGCTTCCAATTGTTGGATTTTTTTAGCTAACGAACTCGTCCAAGCGATGTAGACAACCATCATATGTACCAAATTTGAACCAAATCGGACTTAAAATACGGCCGCTAGAGTGCGAACATACATATACAGTACATATATGATTTTTAATGACAAAACGTGTTCTGGATACCATGATCGGTGCTCATTTGCTACTCCCGACCTTGGGTCTTACCATAAGGGCCACTGCAAAATAGCTCATTTTTAATATGGAAATTCGCTAAAAATTAAAAAGCACAATGTCTATTTCATCGGTGGCTAAACCATACTCCTATTGAGTTTAAGCCTTTGAGTTTACCACAGTCAACTTTATTTCGTCTATTTCTTCTTCTTTTGAGATCAGCTGTTATATTACACTTCTGGTTTATATTAGTACGTGTCTAAACCAACGAAGAGGAAGAAGAAATCATCGACGAAATAAAAAACGCGAAGCGTCTCACGTATCGCTAGTTCGTATATTTTACCTATCCAAAAAGTGCTCAGTGCGCCTAAAGAAGTTTTTACTTGGAAGAATAGAACCATGAACAAAGTCGAGAAAGATAAACAAAAGCTCTGACGGTGAAACTTTACCTAGTTGCAAAAATAACATCGCTCCTGGAATAACGCGTTACACTAGAAACATTTGTCCATCTGTGAAGCAGTTGTTTATTCTCTTTCGCCCATATCTAATTTCCGTGTCCAATGTTTGGTTTCAATGCAATTGCCCGCAGAAAGTTAATAAATAAACTTGAGAAGTGCTTCGGGGTTTTTACCATCCCAAAACACGCACAATCCTAGAGTATCTCCTGGAGTAATCACTCCGTCACGTTTCATTTTGAATATGTTTACAGTTTCACAAAAATATTGTTAACAGAAACGCATCAACATGTCTACATGCACTCGACACATCGAACTGCCAACCAAACAATGACCGGGAATAAATTATACATTGCTGGCGGGGACCGTGTAGAGAGGCTATTCAAAAGAGGCAAACAAATAGTGTTACGGGTACGACCACTTCTTGTACAGTGTATAAACAACTTTAGTAACAGAGTTTTTTTTGAAATTTTAGATGCAGAACTTTTTTAGATGCAGATGGTTTTTCAATATCATTTTTGGAAATACCATAAAATGTTTGGTATCCTTAAACAAACAACAAAAACGACAGTGCACGTTTTTTTTAGGGATGCTAAACTTTCCTATCCCACCAAATACTCAGTCAAAATTTAATATTTGTGTAGTTATTTTTATTTAGTTTACGTTGACACAAATTGTTTGACAACTATGTCACACTTTTATCGATTAAGGAGACAATCGATTATAACACGCATATCGACTGTAGCGAGATAGAAAACCTAAATTGTGTTTTGTTTTCATTTTACGAAAAAAAAGGTATTTATCAAAAAGGTCAGACTGTGCACCAGAAAAAATAATGTGTTCAAATGGCTGTAAAATATAGGCCATTACACTGATTTATTTCGTATTATATTGTAAACATATTTTGTATTAAAGTTATTAATAGTTTTTGTTTGTTTTAGTAACAGATAGTAGCTCTGTAAGAATAACTTTCATCCTGACAAACAGATGGGATAGTAACTCTGTAAGGATCATTTTTATCCTGACAAACAGAAGAGGTAGTAACTCTGTAAGGATTACGTGCAT
>JAGFPH010014605.1:0-18081 GCA_018207615.1 Philaenus spumarius | reverse complement strand
ACTTTGATGCACACTCAGTAAATAACCAAGACAATACTATTTACTAAATGAACTCTTTCATGTACGAACAAACAAAAAATATGATCAGGATTGAAACAAGAATATATCTTTATAAAGTAAGGCTTACACCGTGGTATCAAATATTTAGCCTTAGCCAACGGTAAAACAAAGGTGAAGTCAGGTAATCTTAAAGTTTAAGTTAACTTTGAGTCAACAAAGCTCACTGACTTAAGTCTTCTTCGACGACGCCTTTATCGATCAGTCTTTAACATATAGTCAAAAACAAAGATCAACCCATGTGGTCTGGAGAATGAAGTATGGATGTTCTTTATTTTACCCTTTGGTCCTTCGTCTAATTTACAACCAACCTTCTTTGTAAATGCACATTTTATTTGTTTTGGTTACTTTGTTTCATTGAAACCATCCCTTGATTTATTTTGTAGTTACTTCGTTTTATTTACAACATTGCTGGTTTTAATTCGAAATTCCGTTGTTTAATTACAAACTTTCTTCTTCCTTGTTGTATTACGTAGATCAACAAAATAATCAAGTAGGAAGGAGATCGGACATTAAATATGATAATATACATTAAAACTTCTTGGGTTTAAATTTGTTTGATTATTCTATTTACAAGTGTAAAGGTTTGGTAACACGCACTGTTAAACTATTGTAAAGAAGCCTTTATTTTTTTATATTTGGGACATAATATAAAATTTCTAAGCTAAAGGTTTAATGGCGTGATAACAGTGCAAAAAGTACCCAATATATTTCCATGTCTGTTATAAAAACGACGGCATCCTACAGGTTAACTGTTCGATCGTAAATTTAACAACACTAGTGAGAAATCCGTTCATTACTTGAGACGGCTCTTTAAGTTCTGGCCTGCCTGATTTAGGCCTGCCGCTGGAAAACCAAAACTCTTATAGGAGCTTTTTTATATCCGTATGTCAGCCACAATCTATATTCTCCATAAAGAATAACGTATCTCGGTGAACAAGTTAAAAGGTTACTAAATCATAATTATTTTCATAATCACACAAATAAAATTACCTTTTTTGAGGATTAAAGTTTGGTACTCCAAAAATCCACCTTCATTAATTAATTACGGGAAATCTGTGTACTTAGGCTACTCTGTTTATCATTGAGAAGAATTTGGTCTAAAGTTTTGAGGAGGAACTATTGAAACTGAGCATTAATTTACTGCATTATATTTTCTGCAATTAGAATAAACAGCTCGTTTAATGGAAGATTTTCAGAGTTGATAGAATAACCGACTGTATACCGTACCATCTCAAACTGCCAGTAAGCTAAGTTTCAATTTTATTTGTAATAACAGCTCATTTTATAGTTTTAAATTGCATGCTGGCTCTTTTTGCCATTTATATTACCAGCCTGTAACTACAGTTTTATTTTAAACGAGATAAGTTGATTTATAGGCCTACATTTAATATTATTTAGCACCTTAGCTTTGAGGTTATGATTAACTCAACACATTAAATTATGTAGCAGAAAATTTTTTTTCTTAGTATAAATTGCTGCAAATTTTGCTTATTTCAAATTTTATCGTTTTCTGAAATTATTTCAGTTACAAAATCAAAAACCTTGTGATACTCATAAAGATAGAGTACAGAAAATCTATGACACTTTCAAAATTAAAAAAAAAACACTGATTTTGTATGGTTTGTGTTTTCATTATATTTTAAAACCATACACAATATACACTTTAAATCTGGTTTAAAGATGGACCCACACGATAGTAAAGGATTTAGAGAGTTGGCTTGGTAGAGGTCATGGAGAGAGAGTTACTGCTTAACGCAGGCCTTCACGGGTCATGGGTGCTTTAGACACTATCTAAAGAGGTTTCACAGAGCAGAAGTCAGTACCTGTATAAGCTGCGGGTCCGACAGAGATGATGTTTGTCACACACTGTTTGACTGCAAGGTAAGGGATGTTCAGAAAAAAAAGACTCCGAGAACAGATAGGGGTGAACATTACACCCGACAATATGGTGGTGCAAATGCTGGAAGACAAATACAAATGGAAGTGCGTTGAAGAATATTTGATTGAAGTATTAAAAATCAAGGAAGAGCAGTTAAGATAAATGTATAAGTGTCCGTGCTTCCCAGAGAAGTTATGCCGAAAGGTGGTGCCTCTGGGTAGTCTTTAACGAACATCAGTAAACGGACAAGAGGTGAGGTGGGTTTTAGAGGGTATTACCTCAGAACGTGGAGCCTTCTGGCGTGTCGAGGGGAGTCCCACACTCTGTGCGTAAAGCATTTCCCTCCTCGTAAAAAAAAAATTACACACTTTAAAAAATGTTTGTGCCCTCATACCTAACTTAAAAGTATTTCTTCAAATTTTATTTGTATAAGCAAAATGGAGCTAGCTTCAGTCATCTTGATTTCATCTCATTTATCATAATCAGACTTACCAAAGTAACAGGGAAACATTTAATAATATTTCCTCTGTCTTTAGGGGAGTGGCTCATTTGGTAAGGAAGTGTTTTAGACCTAGGTTACATAAGGGATGTCAATGCTAACGGTTCGAATATACGTTATTTGAGTTATATTTGTCTTATTGTCATTAAACTAACCCATCCCGTTGAAATCAATTTGGTAGTTTAAAAGCCATGATGTAACAAATCTACTTCTCAGAGTAGTACACAGACAACCATACTTTCTACTTCGTCGTAGCCGGGTAAAAACACAATTTTTACAGGTATGTGTCACACATTTTCGGTCAGCGCATGCGCAAAAAGTACTTGGATTTAAATGATAATTTCGGAAGATTGGCACCCATGTTAGTATGACAAACATCAGCCAGCCACGCATTCATTGTTTTTTGTCATTTATATATATTTTCTGTTGACTACATTCCGACATGCCATACAGCTTACAAACAAATATAATTAACCCATCGCATGCAAACATGTAAGTTAAGGTCTGCTGTAATGAAGGTGAGATTTTAATTAACTCAAGATTTACTATAATTTTCTTTGAAACCGGCGATTTGTTCTGGTTATCAAGCAATACAAAATTATTACAATCATACATAGAGTATTTTTTGTCCCTCGATATGCTCACGTTGTTATATGAATTGTATTTTAGTTCCACTGTTCATTCAAAGGTAGTTTTAAAAATAAAAACTAGTTTGGTGGTACAAGTTGGTCAAAATTGTGCGATTTACATCAAATTTAGTATAAAAATAATCGAAATTGAAATACAAAACGTAATATGATAGTGGTTTTTAATAATTTTGGTCAATAATTTAACTGACATTTTGGTATTAGGTACCTCTAGTACTTGTTCTCACTGAGTGCAGCCAAGCGTCACTAATTAGGGTCGGGTGGGCGGAAGACCCTAACCTTTTCTTACCTAACCTTTTGGTTCAGAGTTAGGTTGTCCGCAAATATAAACATCTGCAGTGTTTAACGAGACTGGCACACCTCGGGTTCGCTTACTGGGATGCTTAAGGTAGGCTTAGAAAAATATTAACAAAATACATTTAATACGTTACTTATCATAAAATCAATTTCACGTGCAATGGAGTATTATATAACGGGTGCCCGAAAAGTCTGGAAACGACTTAATTACAGCTAAACAGGTTACATAGGGTAACCAGATTAAATGTAATTGATTTCTGTACAAAAGAAACTATTCTGGGATGTATCTGAAAGTTTTGTCTGCCATCTTGGAACCGCCTTATTGGATTAAACTTTTTTTTAATAGCTACATACCCATATGACACATCATTTCGATGTAAAATTTAACGAGAAAAGCAATGGTGAAACCCGTTTAACGATATCTTCAACCGTTCTTTATACTTTAATCATTAAAATTTTTAGATATTAATAAGTGGTTTGCAGTATCGTTTTTAGCATAAGAATTTCAATGTTAAAAAATATGTAATTTATGTTTTGCAATCGCTAATAATAAATGTAAACAGAAGTTGGTGATAGCCATTTTTACCTTGATATTGAAATTTGAATTACTAAAATCTAAATAATGGTTGAATATATCGTTAAACGGTTTGCACCTTTGCATTTCTCGTTAAATTTCACATCGAAATGATGTGCCATATGGGTGAGTAGCTATTTAAAAAAAAAGTTGAATCCAATATGGCGGATTCAAGATGGGGGACAAACATTTCAGAAACATCCCAGAATAGTTTCTTTGGTACAGTAATCAATTACATTTAATCTGGTTCCCCTATGTAACCTGTTTAGCTGTAATTATGCCATTTCCAGACTTTCCGGACACCCGGTATATGACGCAGTGTTTAGCTAACACAGACCATTATGACCATAGTTTGTGTTTGTATGAATCTTAAGACAATTGGGGAATTATACTTCAGTGCGTGTCCCAAAGGCCCATGATTTGGTTTTATTTTGTTTATTTAACAGTTATTTGAAATTATATGGAGGTATATTCCTAATGTATACTCTTAATATGGACATAGACAAATTAGTAGGATAACATAATGTCGAAATTAAACGCTACTGGAAACAAGACAAAAGGTTTTCTAAAAGTTGTAATGCACTGCAGACTTTAACTTTCAGTCCAGAGTGTACTCTATATAAAGCAATGCATTACTGGTAATCCTAAACCTGCATCCTACAAGAGTGAACCACATTTACAAAATGATATTACTCCGCCTCAAGTAAAAACATTTCAACTGTGTTTTAAAATATTTGTTGACTCCAAACCTTAAACCTGAACAAAGTCTATACTCTAAAATAAGTCGGCTTGAAATGAAGATTTATTTTGTTTGAGGAAGGAGTTTCATTTGAAACTAAATGTTTGCGTACCTGAATAAACAAATTGCATTTGAACATTTTATTATAAAATTCGCATACAAGACTGTTGTTTTTTGTTGTAGCTTTTAAATCCTGGAGTCGTCGGTAAAAGCTTGTATGTTACGTGTATGTATAGAAAAGGATATTTTAAAACAAGGATTTTTCAGAATTTCCTTATGTAAGTTTTGTGTAGATTGTATGGTGTGCTAGGCTTAGCATATAAATGGACATTACTTTTGTATGATTAAAGGTAATGACATAAATATGGGATAAATACATTTGAAGAATCATATTTTTCAAATATATTTAAAGGAATATTCTTGGTAAAATTTTTTCGGAAAAACCAAAATAAGACTAAATTTTTAAACATTTGAAGGATACATTTAAAAATTATATGTATATACTTTTGAATAGTTACATATCTCATATAAATTGGAGTAATATATTTTATAAATATATTTGACATATAAGATGTAAGACATATGTTTGACATAATATAAAATTGGAAAACTATAACTGTCAAAAAACTAAAAAAAAATAAAACCCATATTTCACGTATTACTTGAAGAAATGTATTTGACAAATGAATTAGCAAAATTATGTTATGTAATACGTTTGAATACATTTATTACATAACATACGTTGAATACATACGTCAAATACATTTATTTGATGTAAGATTTTTAGAAACATATTTGACAAATTATTTAGGAAAATACGTTATAAAATCAGTTTAAAGAACTTTATTTAACATGTAAATTTAAATAGATTTATTTGACATATCAATTTACAACTAACAATATGTTTAACAAATAATATGGAAGAACTATGTCTGACGGATTAATTTGAGTTGTACATTCAATTTTCTACAAATATATATTTAAATAAATGTCGAGAAAATCAATCCTTTTAATCTTTTGGACCCAAACGATCAATCTACACATTTTTAAAACAGTTTTGGTAAGAAACACGCTCAAATCAAGAAAATACAATTGACGTGGAGTATCGGAAAGAACAAGCAGCATACTTATTTTGTGCCCATAAGGCTGATGAAGAATGGTTAGTGGAATGACATGCAGACAAAAAGAACGCGAATAATGTATGTTCAAACAGTTGACATCCCTTACCGTAACGTACTAAAACACTTCATTACCACATTATCCACTCCCATAAAAACAGAAGAAATATTATTAAATCCATCCCGGTTACGTTGGTAAATCGGATTATGATAAATGAGATGAAATCAAGATGACAGAAGCTAGTTCCATTTTGCTTGAATACAAATAAAACTTGTAGAAATACTTTTTGAGTGAGGTATGAGATAAAATAACTCAAAGGTTTTAAAGTTTATATTGAGTATGATTTCAAAATATGACGAAAACTCAAACCATAAAAAATCAGTAGCTTTTTTATTACTTTTAACAAATTTTGAAAGCTTCCTAGTTTGTCTGTACTCTTTCTTTTATGACTATCACTAGTTTTTTGATTTTGTACCTGAAATTATTTCGGAAAAAGATAAATATTTTGTTTAGCAACATTTTAAACAATCTAAACTAAGAGGGACTTCTGCTACATAATTTAGATTTTGTTTTTATGTGTTAGGTTAATCATAACCTCAAAGCTAAAGTGCTAAATAATATTAAATAAAGGCCTATATATAACTTATCGGGTTTACAATAAAACCCATAGCAGTTATAGGCTAATAACATAAATGGCAAAAAGAACCGTTTAAATCAATGAAATCAGCTGTTATTACAAATAAAACTTAAACTTAGCAAGAAAATATGATTCGTTCTCAGTAAGTTAATGTTCAGCTTCAATATTTCGTACTCAAACTGTTGACTATATTATTCTGATTGATACACACAGTAAGTGCAAAGTTTTCACGTAATTAATGAATATGGATTTTCGGAGTACCAAACTTTAATCTTCAACAAAGTAATTTCATTTGTTGATTATTGAAATAATTATGATTTAGTAACCTTCATAACTTGTTCAACGTGATAGAACTTTATTCTTTCCGGAGAACATAGATCGTGACTGACGTACGGACATAGAAAAGCTCCTATAAGGGTTTTAGTTTTCCATCAGTGGGCTTAAACAAGGCTGTGCACACTGTGCTGCACTTAAGAGTAGTATCAAGTAGTGTCTGAACAGATTTCTCACTAGTGTAGTTAATTTACGAGACAACAGTAAACCTGAAGGATGCCGTCGTTTTTATAGCAGGCATGGTAAACATATATTGGGCATTTTTTGTACTGTTATCACACCATTAAAGCATCCTGGAGCTTAGAAATATATGTGTCCCAAATTTAAAAAAATAAAAGCTTCATTACAGAAGTTTAATAGTGCCTGTAACCGAACCTTTCTAGTTGTAAATAGAATAATCAAATCCATGTAAGCCAAAGTAGTTCTAATATATATATCATTTTTAATGAACGATCTTATTCCTACTTTTGATTACACTGAGCAGTCTTTGTTATTTACCGAGATTAGTTAATCTAAATGGTTTTATTAATATGTGTTTCTTATGATTTCGTTGTGACTTCATCATTTCTGCCCATCCAAATGGGACAGCTTTTATTTCCCTTATTTCATCACCTATTGTAGTAAACACTTACTTGAAGATGAAATCTATCATCAATGTAGAACTGAAAATAATTTCAAGAAATATTGTTTTGGTGAATCGTAAATTTTCCATCGTAAAAGGAAAACTGAATGTTTTATTATCATTTCTTAACTCATCTAGTTTGGTAACTTTGAAATGGCCAAGAACTATTTCCCGACAATATTATACTTTATCTTTAAGATTTATATAAAGTATATCATCCACACATTGCCGTAACGTGGCTGCACTTGGTTGTATGCATCAAAGTATGTCCATCATTTAAATATCTAGTAATGGCTTTATGCACTACTGTACTTATATGTACATGGCTATATGTTTCACATACTGTAAATTTAGTAAATGTAATTTACTGTAAAAACTCAAAATGACTGACTTGGCTCAAAAATACTCTAAAAGATCTTTAGCTCTGAAACTAAACCCGAGTACATCGCACACTAACTGTACATGGATTTGATAATCTGCTTAATATTCTCTTTCTAAGTTGGTACAACCATTCCTTAACACATTTGTTGAACACAAATTCAACATAACTTATCTTTGAGTTGTGTTTTTTTTATATATATATATTATTAAATAAGACAAATAGGATATGTAAATAATTTGTACCGAAAAAGTCATAGTGCAAGGTCATAAGACAATTAGCTTCCACACGTATGCCATCTGCCATACTTTTTCACTTTCCAATTTTAGTTTTAAACATTTGTAACAACCCTAAAATCGTCATTAGCACTCAGTAGAAAAATCTAGATATTGACTTTATTTTTGGGGGCGAGATTAGGACTATTTAGTCCTCTCTTCCACCCAACCCCAAGACAAAATTACAAACATTTACAAAATAGCATTCTTAAAAATAAATAGTTCTTTATTTATTAACGGCTCATAACTGACCAAAGTAGGCCAGGAAGATACTAGGATGAGCAAGCGCCATGGTTGCATTTTGAGGAAGAAACGGGAAATAAAAATTCCCGCGAGGTCTGACAGATGTTCCGTAGTAGTTAAGGGTTAACTGATAAAAAAGAAAAAGAAATGTAGCTTATACAATTTATAAAAACATTAACAGTAATTGATACTTACTGGACACGGCCGTCAGCAGACTTAATGGCATTCGGTAGTGAATTCCACAGGCGGCAAGCGTACACAGTAAATGATTTATTATACTTCATAGTCCGGTGCAAAGGTATGGCAAGAGTAGTGCCACCTCTTCTAGAGCTCTTTGCACTTATGTTAGAGATATAAACAAACTTTTATGTCAGGTAAGTCGGCACTCTAGTTTTTAGAATAGAATGTAATATCATACGAGTATGATATGGCCGTAGTTCATTAAGTTTTAAGATGTTAAGAGTTTTATAATAAAGAGAAACATGAGCAACGGTTTTTAAATAAAAAATAAAACGTAAGATAAACAGAAATAATTTGACAAGTGGATATTATTTACTTTAATTAATTTTAATCCTCTATTGTGCAATGATTATTTTCAAATGTATCCAAAATGGGTTGTTCTTATTCATAACCAGTTTATTCCTAAATTAATTCTTTTTCAAACTATAAAAAAACTTGCTAAAGAAACTCTAGTTGATTTGAAATACCTACTGTTTTAGGTTAAAACGTGACATCAAGGTAATTTCTAGAAACTGCTAACATCTATAGTTAATTTACTAACGAATATTTCATATTTTAGCACAAACAATGAATCGATCCTAACATCCACTTTATACCGATTAGTAAAACCGAATAGAGTTTAACGCTGCTATAAAACAGATCGTCTGATCGTTTCATTCAATACAACGATTTATTCAGCCATTGTTGTTGTGTGGAATAACATGTAAGAGTTTCATTACTTTAATGCATTTCCACGTGTATTGTAGGAGATGTCATTACAATGAAATGTAGGTTTACTTACAAATGAAAATCATGCATCTATGTCAGCAATAACATGTTACTCCTTAACATATTCAACACACAAAACGTGCATGGCTAAACTGCATCAAGTACTTGCAACGTCTTAAGTTTCGCTTTCTGGAAATTTACAAACTGACAGCTTTGTATTTATACTACTTCTTATTATAACAGAGAACCTGTATCATAATATGTAGGGTCTCTTTTTAAAAAGGCAACCATTGAATCTATTAAACTTTTAACCTAGACAAAATTTTAAAAGGGAAATTTTCTTGATGTTTCGAGCCAATTCACAATTTTAATTTCAGATCTAGAAAAATGTTTGCCAGTTTCCAATATCGTCGCCAATATTCGTGGAATATTCCTTATGGAAACTCAATCCAATTTTAAATCACATTTTAAGACTCGCTTCTTAATTTCTGTTTTTAATCTGATTAATAAGAGTTGTGAAACATTAAATTTTAGGCTATCTTTGTTCTTTTAATGACAACTGAAATAGTAATAACCTTGTAAAATTGCTTAGTTTCTACCTAGCTGATATAGAAAAGGCTTACTTCATCCTTAGCTCTATGTTGTCAATGGCATATTAAAATACCCTGCCTAAACCAAAAGCCATGAAGTTTAACACACATATTGACATGATAGTAAAGGTAAGATGGATAACATTTAAATTGTAAAAAATATCATTTTCAAAACCTAAACAATTTACAATTGCTCGAAAACTTAGTTTAATAATGTTTATAGAGTACTTTTAGCTAAATGACTTTTATTTCAAATTGTTGTCGAGATTACGCTGCCTTCGAACATGAAATTTAACACACATGTTGATATGTTAGTAGAGGTAGCTAACCACTTCCTAATGTACAAATTTTCAACATTCAACAAAGTTTTTCCTAAAAATCTAATTTTCTTATTTGCTGAAATTAATCAAACTTTGTATGGTAAAGTTAACGGAAGTTTTCTCATATTTTGTCGATTCACCTTGTTGGAGGTACAGATGCGAATCGTTTAGCGGCGTTGCCTAGTTACTTCTGGAAGTCAAAATATAACTGAGTTATTGACATAAAACTGAAAACAACTTTTTAACAAAAGTACCCAAAGTAAGTCTAAAACTTAAATATTTGAAGTGTCGATAACTCGTGTTTAATTCTGAAACTAATGATGTAAATGAAGGCAATAGATGACAAATAACAAGTTATCAAATAAATATACTAGCTGGCCCGACCCGGCTTTGCACGGATAGACAAATCAAGTATTAACAAAAAATATATTATATCAATAAATATATTACACTATGTATTTCTTATGGGGGTTTTTAGTAACTTTGACCCCCCCAAACCTCCCCTAAAATTTCGATTTTTTTTTTTGTAAACTCTTTCTTAGCGAGCACCTAGGGCCCTAGAGGAAGCTACATAATAAATTTCATTCCAATCCTTTATAATAATTCAACTTCCTACGGACGTATGACGTTATATAAACTAACTCAACTAAAGCGAGAACCAAAACATTTTTCCGTCGACATAGCGACATAATAGTAATAATAAAATAAAATAATATACTGAGGAGAAATACACAATAATTTGACTTTCTACGAACGAGATAAGAACTGGACAGAGCTCACGAGGGTAGACCGCGTGGGGAACAAATAATAAAGTATTCCAATGCAGAAAAACTTTTTTTTCGAAAATTACTGATTTTTGAGAGCGTATATCTCATTAAAAGTTACGGATAGCAAAAATACTATAGATATATAAAATGTAGAAAATTTTATCAGCTTTAATATTGTATACGTATATATTTTTTGTATAACCAACCCCTACTGAGATATAGGCAAAAAATCAAACAATGGTATCTTTAACCCCCTCTCCCCTCTTCCGCCACCCCTAGGGTCAAGGACTTTTAGTATGTTATACTACTAGGTACCCCAAACAATGTACCATAGTTGGTCTTTCCGCTTATTGACTTTCCTTTTAGACCCCCCTTTTGGGCATTCGTTGACTAGGCTACTAGAGGAAACTACATACCAAATTGCATTCCAATCCGTTCGATGGTTTTTTGTAGTAACTTTGACCCCAGAAACCTCCCCTAAAATTTCGAATTTTTTGAAAAACTTTCTTAGCGAGCACCTATGGCCATAGGGGAAGCTACATACCAAATTTAATTCCAATTCGTTCAATGGATTTAGAGAAATCGTGATTTTGTAACTTTGACCCCCCAAACCCCCCTAAAATTTCGAATTTTCGGAAACCCTTTCATAGTGCGCGTTTAGAGCCTAAAAAGAGTATTAGTGCCAAATTTCATGTTTGTAGGCTTCGTGGTTTTGGAGAAACTGTGATGAGTCAATGAGTCAATGGTATTTGGCTTTTATAACCTATAGATTAATTACCTTGTAGGTATGTCTTGTAACTTCAAGTGAGTTGTTCTTGACTAGTTTCGTTGTCTTGAACCCATCATCAGATAAGATATATTTCACTCATATGAGCTCATCAAACATTAAAAAAAAAAACACAAACATACACTAACAAAAAAACATCAACGTGTCTGACACCGTAGTGCACTCAGTCATGTCTGTCGGAGTACTGCCGGCAAGAGCTAATAGTCCAGCTGATAACGACCTCTGTTGGGCGCTTTTTAATGATTTAAAGCCGTATCATATAAACGATGCGATTGGAAGGAAAGTTGATCATTTAAGATGTTATCTGGATCGTTTTTGAAGGCTCTGTAGATCTCGAATTCCTCGAGGTTTTTTTTTAATGTTTGACGAGCTCATATGAGTGAAATAAGCCTTATCTGATGATGGAGTCAAGACCCCGAAACTAGTCAACAACAACTCACTTGAAGTCACAAGTCAGACCTACAAGGTAATTAATATATTATATTTATTTGTGAATTGGCACCAAAAATGAATATCAAAGTTATTAAAGTTAAACATTTATTAAAAACGAACTAATCAAGACATTTTTCAGTTTAATACAAAATAAGATTTATTTCTTTATCAAGAACATGTCTTCAAACATAATTATTGTTTGTAATATTTTTTGTTTGTTTAATTTTAATCTAAATGTGTTTTGTCGCTGTCATTAATAACATCCATATCCACAGAAAGTCAATTTCTTTTTCAGCACTCTAGTCGAGGATAAAAATCTCCCCAAATTGTTTTCTCGAGTCCCTTGTGTCAACTCAAATTGTTAAATATATTTATAAGAAGCATATTTTGTAAGAGTTAAAAGTACTCGACCAGTGTGCGACAGTTTTAACCTCAATCACAGTTGCTTAGGTTCAAACCAAGGTACTGCAGTTAGATTTACTTACGCTATACGGTTTACACGCAGTCATAACGGAAAGGCATTAAAACAAAATTATATAGTATATTTTGTTTGCTTTGAAAACTTTGGAAATAATTCTGGGTTTTAAGTGTATTAATATATCAACTAAAAAACCAGACCTTTTCTATTTTCTTCATATAGTAACGGTATTACAAGGAAAACCCGTCAAATTAATGTTGTTAAGGGATGAAAATTGTTTACTCCTTCCTCGATAAACTCAATTTAGTTATGAAAGCATTTGGTCACACGTCATTAAGTTTACCGTCTGACATCACCCTTCATGCTTTAGCTTTCATTGTTCTCAAATTAACCACGTGACTTCACAAATAAATTACTTGTAATAATTACCTGTTGTAGGATTTAACCAAATAAATTGTTTGGATAGAAAATGCGTTCTACGGAATGTTTTTATTAAAAGTACCTTTATTCATTTTGTAGAATTCAACTGCATATTTCTACTCTCCAAATTGGAATGTCATTTTTGTTTGTTTAAATTTATGTAAGTATTTTAAATTACAAAAGCTGTGTTTGTCTTTTAATTATAAAGAAAACCAGCCAAGTGATTAATTAATTTCCTTTCCCAGTATTACAGACAAAGGGAATTATAAACATTAATGCAAGTCTATGTTTGAATTGTAATTTGTAAACGACAGATTAAATATAAGTTTTAGTGTACTTTCTCCGTAGAAACATATGTATTAGTCGTCTTTACCCATCAAAATATTGAGTTTAAATAAATCAGAAAATGAGTTAAAAATATTATTTCTAGTTCAATAGTTGCTTTGTAAATTGTTATCAACAATACAACATTTATTTCAAAGTACAGAACAAAATGAGAAATCCAATGACGACACATTTTATCCCAATGAATATATTTTTGCTTTTAAAATGTTTTATTCACAAATCATGTGTATAAAGAGGTTTTGTGATCACTGATTAGGAATTGTGTACCGATTTTAGTAGGAAACTATTTCTTTATTGTACGAAATTGTAAGAGTGTTACTTTTACGAATAAAACCATGTATAATTTGATTCAAACTTGTTTTTCATAAATCAAATTATTTATTTCAGTTTATTATTATTTATTATGGATATAATTCATTTAGTAATTTTCACATCCAAACATAATGTGTGCCCATTACAAGAGACACTATAAGAGAAGCCGGAGTCAACAAGGTTTCACATATATCACTGATTTCGTCAAGATTCACTATACAAGTTCAATGCACCATAATTATTCAGTCATATTTTATGCTTTTGAAGGCGCCAAATAATGGAACTTCTGATAAAGTTTGATTTTAAGAAATGGAAATATTTTCCGCCTTACAGAGTTGTTTTGACTTCCCAGCTTCAAAGCCAGACTAGAAATATTCCATTGGACGTATTTTATAAAACAGAGATAACATATTTCTGAATATCTGTTACGGCAATGGTTCAATTACCATACATCATACTAGTACTAGCTGATGCAACCTGGCCTTAGCTGTGAAAATAATGTTCATGGAAATAAAAATAAATTGACGAAACACAGGTAGGTATTTAAAATTACGTCATGTTTGTATTTATTGTCAGGATAAAGAAAAACATCACAGATTTCTCATTTTAACATATGTAAGTATATTTTTCAATAATGATCAGATCCATCATTTCATATAACTCATTAAACAATCATTAACACGACAATAAATCTTACATTGCAGTCGTAGCTTTTTAGTTGAAACGGTACAAACAAACAACAATAGACTATAAAACAAAAGCCTATTTTACAAATAAATGCAATACATTACCTTACACTAATATCATAAATATTGCGAAGGTGGAATAATCCTAATTTCTTACTACCTTTTTCTTAAATACGATCACACAATAAGCACATCTATTCGAATCGGAACTACTGATTTTCCCACGGTAAGTATAACACTTTTATTGTTAGAAATCCTTAATAGATAAATATTATTTATTTATGCTTCAGACTATTTTTGAAATATTTCCATAGCCAAAATTTGCCCTAGTACTTGTACCACCTTTAAAGAAATAATGACAACAATTTGGAATGCGTGCTGGGCTAAGACTAAGATGGTACATACAATCCTATAAGAATTAAAACCTTACCGAGTACAGCAAAAGATCTGTAACCTTACCTTATTTAAAGTTGATATTGAACACCTGAGTTAGCTATTTACAGGAAATACAATAAATACAATTTATATAACGAACAGTTTGTTTATTAAATTTAACTGTAAAGTGATATGCAAAATCACATGCCCTTAAAGAAAAGATTTAAATTGATATGCCCTTAAAGAAAAGAAAATTTAAGAATAGTTTACATTTACAATATTGATTTTGATTAAATTTAAAAGATCCCTCCCTTAAAGTAAAATTAGAAAAACCCTCCCCATTTATAATAAAAGATTTATTACAATTTATTACTTTTTACAAGATTACAATATTAAATACATAGCACGATGGATTTATTAATAACACTTGTTTTGTTGGCCAACCTTAATACTAAGTCAAATTAAATAATAAAAATAATGGCGTTTAATAACTTTCAGAGACGTCTCTCATTTAAGAAGAAAAAAAAGGTTTTTTGAATTTAGAATGAAATCCTTTGAGGATTGCGGTTCCAAAAATTTGCTAGCGATCCCATCTAAGTTATTTAATTAAAAGAAATTTACATACAGCCTTTATCAGATTATTTTTTGTATTTTTCTTGTTATAAAATAGCCTTCATTAATACTGATTTTAAGACTCAGGTAATTGCTATTTGAATTATATATAAATTATATGTTAATAGTCACTGATATTTCACTAAGTTGGAGTTTTACACTAACAGTTCTTTTGAAGGCAGAAATTTTCAAAAATTAAGTTTATTCAGTTTTTGTAGGTCATTGTTGCACCAGTTGTAAACTATGAAAAACAAAATACAACATAATTTTAGTTTCAGAACCAAAAGGTTAAGTGCAAAAAATCATGTGCAAAACAGAATTGTAATATTATGCAAGAAACTGAATGTCTGTTCGTGCAAGAAACTGTATGGTAACATATTGTTTTATAAAATTAATAACAGAACATTGAACAGAGACTATGGCTCTACTAACATGTTTCTCCTTTATTTAGCACAAAAGGCTAGTATATTTTAAACTGAAATTTGCTGAAGGCTTATGGGCTGTATCATAGGGTTCAAAGAAATGGCTGTATAGGTTAAATTTACTTATAGATTTACAAAATTACTCTGTAACTGCAGATATATAATTATAATTAAAATTTACAACAGTACAAATTAATATAGCAACTTAGATGGAAATATAATTAAGAATTTGTTTAAATCTTCACCTGGTAACAGTAGTCAAAATGTTTAAACGTATTCACATGTTTTGTGAAGTAACGAAACTTGACCGTCCGCTTTACTAAATGAATAACTTTCGCGACATTACTGTTTTTGATTTATCGCACTTTGTAAACGCCTATTTTTGATTAAAGAACTGGTTTACGTTTCACTTCGCATTTTACAAACGTTTACTTTGCCATGAGGTTTTCATGTCGGTCGTTGAAGATCCTTTCAAGTTCAAGGTTAATTTCAAAGAGAATGACTAACGAACGATACATAAGTTACAGATATCTGCGCATGCGCTTAGCAATGTTAATGATCAGCTGATTGGAGTTATGTTCGCTACCCGCTAGATGCCATGGGCATTCAGTGCATTAAGCAGAGATTTATTTGATTCAACGAGAAATGTCTTTCTGGTTCAAATAGTGGAGCGCTATTTAAATAACGGCACATACTGTTAAAATCCACCTTTATTTTTACCTCTTCAAAATTTAATTTGTCATTCTCGGATCGTATACATATTTTGCAATTTTCGATCTATTGTTATCTAATAAAAGCAAGTTTTCCGTTCTTATATTTTAATGCTTATCTTTTATCACACAAGTTTAACCAATCATACAGGTGTGACAAATCGTGCTGCATTTACTCCCTTCACCATTATAACAAGTTATTTTGGTCATAAATTTGTTTGCTGTTGTGTGACAGAATTACTGATACAAATCAAATCACTAAAAATAGGTGTTCAATTATATAGCTACAAATTATTTTTATCATTTGCAAAGGTGTGTGTAACAAGCTACCAGGAAGCACCACAGCTAAAACCATGACGTCCTCTGTGCCCCATTTACAGGTGTACAGACAGCAGCTCACATCAAACCTGCCCTTTTTACAAAACAAAAAAGATATTGGGGACTTTCTTTCGTATTTAGTGGTTGTCAGAAAAAACCTTGTCACAGACATTTCTGCTTCAGTAATGCAAGAGTATCACATTTACATAGAACTTGGACAGAAGTTTCCTTCTTCTCTTCACACTTTAGTAGAGTTCCCGGCAGTATAGCGTAAAATGGAGTGGGGGAAGGTCATTGACCTTGGGAAACGCCCCCTTTTTTTGGTGTTTTTTGGGTCTTTTTGGTTCCTAACCTAAGTCACGCCCCTTTTTTTTGGGGTCCTAACCTAACATTTTTTGAGAATTTTGGATTTTGGGTTTTTTTTGGGGGTCCTAACCTAACCTAACATTTTTGGATTATGGGTTTTTTTTTGGGGTCCTAACCTATCCTAACATTTTTTGGAATTTTCGGATTTTTGAAGATTTTTGATTTTTGGGGATTTTTGATTTTTAAAGATTTTGGGGAATTTTGAGCCGCCATCTTTTTTTTGGCAGCCATCTTGTTTTTTAATAATTAATATTTAATTTAATTTAATTTTTTGCTTTGAAAAAAGTTTGGGTGTCGCCGAGAGTCGAACCGGGTATTACCATGACCCGAGTCCGCAGCATTAGCGGTTAGGCTACGCCGACTCTGTTGATAAAGTACTGTCTTGTGAAGTATATAAGTTTATCATCCGTCAGCAACCATGTGTCAGATACAAGGTGTTATAGTGTCGTCGGGATATAGTATAAATTGTATTATAACAACCCGAACATTACCGATCGTTCCCGAACCCGACCGAAGGTCACTTAGAAGAAATTATTAGCTTTAAATGTTATAGTACCCTTGTAATATAGTATAAATTGCATTATATAACCCCGAACACTACCGATCACCCCCGAGTAAACCCGAATCGGACTTAGTGAAATTAAGTTTCGCAAACCGTAATTAACCGAACGTAAGGCTCTCCCGCAACCCCCGAAAGTCGTACTCGGGCGAAATAAAGCTTAGGCTGACCATAGGCGTTGCCACACCCTCTTGTAATATATTTTTACCGGTCTTACCCGAACCAAAACGACGGACTTGACGAGCTTAGGCTTCGCTGTACCCCGAATTATTTTTATAAATTGTGTTATAACGTATGGAAAACCAAGCTAACCCGAACGTAAGGTTCTGTCCGAGTTCAACCAAAGGGCACTTAGCCGAAATAAAACTTTGGCTAAAATTAGGCTCTCCCG
>JAGFPH010014604.1:1225-13572 GCA_018207615.1 Philaenus spumarius | reverse complement strand
TTGCACCTCGACGTTGGGGCCTGTGCGCTTAGCGAGTTTGCACCTCGACATTGCCGGCTCGGATTACGGACTGGTTTGCTTGCTCGCAACCACTGCTTGCCTGAAGCTGCCATTACATGGATTTGAACCGGGTACTTTCAATGGTACTTAAATTTTTATCATTTCTGGGGGCCAAGACGGCCATAAGGTACGGTATGAAAAACAAAATATGCTGAATAATCTATTAATTTTATTTTTTTAGATAAAATCATAAAATTGTATCATTCTAGTAAAAACAATCTAAAAAAATTACTTCCAGAAAGAAACGTGCTTTCGGTAGTTGGATTTGTTTGCTAACGAACTCGTCCGAGTACCAAATGTAAACCAAATCGGAGGCAAAATGCGTTCATTAGAATGCGAACACATATACAGAGTGTTCGTCAAGATTCTTTAACCCCCTCATTATTTTTGTTACTGAAAATAAGTTAACAAAACTTTGAAAAGCTTATTAAAAGAGAAACAGAACGGTGCAAATTAGAACTTAGTACCTTGCTTCGTTTCAAAGTAATGAGCAATCAAAGTTCTGGAAAATAACATACAAACCTACTTATTCCTAATATTAACAAATTAATAACCTACTTCGTGCAATGATAACAATATCACTTTCCAGAACTTTGATCATTACTTCGAAACGAAGCAAGATACTAAGCTATAATTTGCGCCATTCTGTTTCTCTTTTAATAAGCTTTCCAAAGGTGTATTACATGACCTACTTTTATATTTGAAATTTTTAACCCCAGCACCCCATCAAGCCCCCAAAATCATAAAGGTTCAGATATGTCAAAACATTTGTCCTGTTATGCAACACAAGATATATACAAAGTTTTGTTAACTTATTTTCAGTAACAAAAATAATAAAGGGGGTTAAAGGGACTTTATGAACACTCTGTAAACACAAACAACGATAAAAACGTGTCAGGGGACCATGGTCGGTGCTCATTGATTTCTCCCAACCTTAGGTCCCACTAAGGGTCACTGCAATAGCTCATCTTTACTATGGAAATTCGCTAATAAACGCGGGAAATGTAGATCATTCTTAATAAACCTTAATAATTAACATTCAGCACAGAAACCAATACTTCGAGCTCATAAGATTTCCTGATTTGAACAATATTTGTTCGTTAGATTGTTTTATTATTAGGTATATTCTAGAAGTACTCGAATGAATACTCCACATACTGGTTTTCTCTTTGATGTGTCAGTTTTCCTGTAATCAGTATTTTGGATTCAGTTCTCGCCAACTGAAAATTAATCAGATTATTACAATTATCCGAATATTAGTATCTGATACTGAGTACAGTGAGTACTTACAGTACACATACTGACCAATGTCTACTAAGTACTAATCCTGAGCGATTAGGATTACACGCTGTATCTGTGTGATATACTGTAATATTGCATACGGCGATGCAACCAATTGTACTGCGATTACAGCGCACGCAGTGGCAGACGTTATTAACCTGCATTAATAAACTATATCACATACTCAAACAGTCAAACTCAACGACCTCCGTCTTCTTTGTAATTCAGATAAACTTTCAAATGTGTAGTTAGTGTAGTTATAAGTTATTAGTATACTAGAGAAGGTATAGCATGAGCCGTGATCTCGAGATGCGCAGTAGGCTCGGAGTTGATTCGATTGGTTGGGGGTCAGAAAGGCTCAGTCTGTTGCCGCGCTCTGAACATAATACTTCGGTCTGTCGCTTTGTTCAGGTTTCCAATAAAAATATTGCCGGTGCACAAATCTATTTATTATTCAATTAGAGCTGTTTATTATTGTTTTTAGCGTCGTTTTTGTTGTTTATATTTGTATGATTCGGTTTAATGGAAGGCAGTGTCAAATCAAAGTTAGGGGGTAGGAAAGTGATTCACAGAAAAACCCCGGAAACGAAAAATCTCACTATTCTCAACAGTGTACAGACAAAACTTTTATTTTATTTATATATAGATGTAACAAGTTCCATATCTATATTTACACGGTGCAAGTAATACAACACAAGGCTGTTGCGACAACAGTGACAGTAGCGTGGTGTCCCTTCCCCTCCCGCGGACGGCGTCCCCACTTGCCTAAATTCTTCCCTCCCTCAGGAGCATCTTAGAGCTCATGCTATATCTGACGAATTATAAATTATTAGTATTTTGTTTTATTTAATAGACTATACAAAATAAAACAAAGTTCCTGTATTCACTTTAAATTATACAGGGTGATTCAGGAAGACACGAAGAAACATTAAGGACGTGTTCTACTAGTGAAAATAAAAAAGAATAAAGCACCACTTGTTCGGAAGTGCATCTTTTTCCAGTTATCCACCATTTACTATTTTTTGACAAAATACTTGAATCTTTGGAAAATATATGAACGCAAATTTTGGATACATATTTAGTACGACATCTTTTACTCATGTACAAAAACGAAAAGGTTTTTCATATATTTTCAAAATGGCGGCCGATTAAAATTTTTAATGTAAAATATTTCGAAAACAGCTAACTTTGCACAAAATTTTCAAGAAACAAAAATGCCCTTTCTTAATGACAAACATAACGGCTTTTATTATTTTTGTAACTTAAAACAAAACCCGAGTTATTAGCTAAAAACAAAAAAAAATTGTATCTTGGTACTTGTCCATAATATCCGAAACTACTCCAGAACCAAATTATGAGAAAAATCATGTAAATAAAGTCCGTAAAAAATTATTACGAATTTGAAAACAAGTGTTTTATTACACCAAGGTTTTTACTTACAAGGCGTGAACTAAACACCACAAGATGGATCAACTCCTTATTTCTCCATAGGTATTAGGAGTCATTTAAATGAAACATTCGAAAACTGGATTGGACGTGGTGGACCGATCAATTAGCCTCCAGATTAAACACCCCTAGATGAAAGATTAAACACCTGTGGGGTCGTATGAAAGCTTTAGTATACGAAGAAAAAGTTATTAAATTCATTACGCTGCTGAAATTATTCGAAACGAACATCGTGAAATATAAAATGCAATCGAAAGAATCTTACTTAGAGGACAGTGTAAGCATTTCTGAACCTATGTTTATATGAACTTTCTTTCTTTATTTTCGCTAGTAGAACACTCCCTGAATGTTTCTCAGTTTCTTCCCGAATCACACTGTATTTCTTTTGAAGTTGGAAGATGTTTTTTGTTTCTTTATAATTAATCAGTGTTGCACTTTTGGTTATTAACCCGAAAGGAGTAGTAAATTTGTATTTAATTTTATATAAACTTCCTACAATCATTAATCATTATCAGATACTGAAATTTTATTTATGTAGGCCTAGTAGTAATCCGAAAGCATGGAACGGTTAATAAATTGATACCATTGATATTGTAGAGAGAAGAGTACAATATCAGTACAAAGTACTCAGTATTAGTACTCGTTACTCTTAAGTACTTGTATTGGTAGTAACCACTAAAAACCAGTAATCACTTAGCCTACCTTTATACAGCATATACTAAAATAGGACAAACAGTTCAGCCACAAAGGTCTATATTGTTTTATTCGTGTTGTACCGCTGAAGCCAAACACAACAAAGGGTGGGGCCCCTCTTTTCCTCACCTCTCGGGGCGCATTCCTACAGTGATGATACTGTACATTGGTTAGTCTTCAGTTTCATAAAACTTTATAAACTAGCTGTTACCTGCGGTTTCGCTCACAATTGTGATTAAATAAATAAAAGAACTATCAGGTAAATATTGTACCTTACTATTACACGCAATTAAAAAAAAAACTATTTATGGATCCGAGTTCCATAGCCCAAAAACGCACGGGCCCAAATCTACCTAAGTATCCCTTGTAGGCCTACGTAAATTAATAGCTATTCACAAATAAACGCTAAAAATCCCGTTTTCCGCCAGTAACTCTTAACTCACGAACGAACATAAAAATTACAAATCTTGTTTTGAGGTGTACTCAACATCTGTACGTAATTACATTTCACATTATTGCATACTGTTTTAATATATATTTAACGGTTAAACCAGCACTAGGGGCTCTGCCCCTGGACGCTTCGCTTCGCTATAGCAGTTGGAAAATTCGCTAAGGAATCTCGTTAATCTTTGGCTCGTTTGTACATAGGTTTGTAAAATTATGAAACCAGGCTTAAATATATTAACAGTAATTACAAGATTAATTATAACCTCAAAATACATGATTTAGAAACGTAAGAGGCTTTCATTACGATTTTAGTCCTAGCTCTACTATCTTCTGTCAACTAAAGTTTTGAAACCAGGCCTAAATATAGTAAAAACCATTGCAGGATTAACATAACCTCAATACTATAATATTTCATAAATGAGCCAGGCCTATATTACAAAATTGACTATTAGAATTTATCCATCTTTGCCAAGTCTACCTTTTTTTTTGACAAAATAAATTCTTAAATCAGGCCCAATTTATTCCAATTCCAACGTGCTAAAACAGTATAAATTAGCTTGTTTTTTAACAGTAATTAAAAACTATCCAATGAACAGCTGATAAAACAGTATAAATTGGCTTGTTTACAAACAGCTGTTTTGATCGCTTTATTTACTATTTCGTTGTTATTTTGTAACCAACATGGCAACCCATAAGACCCTATGTTAAAGTTTTTCAACTTTTAAATTAGATTTTCTCAATAAATTACGTTTTTACACGAAATACAACTATATGGGTGTACTTAAAAATCAAAACTACACCTAAATACAAAATTTCTTTGAATTCGTTAGAGCCGTTTTCGAGATCCGCAACAGATACAAAGATAGAAACAAATATAGATACAAGAATTGCTAATTTAAAGAAATAGGCTATACAGTAAATTAAAACAGAAGATCTTGTCAAAGTGTCACGCTTTTGATCTAAATCAGATGTTTATCACGTCCGTAAAACACCTAATTTGGCCACAATGTTTACATTTTTCTATTTTTAAAAGGAACCCTAAATATTTCCGGTATAAAACGAAGCCTGTATAATTCTCTGAAAAGTCCTCTAAATGAAAATGAAAGTATCGTCAAAATTGGTTCAGCTATTTTGGAGATTAGCCCGGACAGACAGACAACAAATGCATGTTTAGGTTTTGGTAAAGTGTGTATAACCATATGACCTTAGAAAAAAGTTATTTCTAAATCACAGACAGACACTTAAATGTTATTTGTAAGTATAGATTTAGACAGATCTTATAAATATCGTCAGTGGATTGCAAAAGTCACTAAGTAAAATTACCAATTACGCAGATTTGAAATGTTAACTAATTAGCAATAACTATGGGCGCAAGGCGATGCAAAGGGGGGGGGGGGGAGCAGCGAAAGGGGAAGTTGTCCCAAACACGGTATTTATCTACAGCAGCGTACACTTGTTCCTATTTAAGTATCAACCATCGTTAAAAACATTACAAGCATGAAAACAATCACTTAAAAAATGAAATCTGAACTTTTCTCGTAACCGTAAATAAACAGTTTATGACTTTTCTACTTGATAAAAAAAAACTTCTCATACTTTATTGCGGAAAGAAAATCATTGAACTCTATTCAAGTGATCAGATGTTTGGAAGAAAACTTTTGTTGATTTTTATGACGCCTCCGTTCGAATTTAAGCGTGCAGGGAGAAATAAAAACCAAGCGAATATTTGGACGTGATCCAATTTGTATAGGTTTGAGTAGTAGTGATGTATTGGGAGACCTACTAATAGAGAGCTGGATGTGGAGCATTATGAACCAGCTTTGCTATATTCCCTTTAAGTATGTAGTGTAAAGATTAACACGTTTACCCTCCATTTATGTGTTACTAGTAAGCCCCCGTGAAAAATCATAGGCAGATTAATTAGATACACATAAAAATACTACATGTAAAAAAATACTATTTAAAAAACAACAGGCTTTATCTAGGCCTACCTAATTATGCTGACGGGGATTTTAACTCTGTAAATGTGTACAATATAACGATTATAAAACTGTAGGCCTATTTGTTCAAAACTTTTATTTATATACGTTATTATACGTGTAAAGAAAGATAATAATATTATATTTTAATTGCTTTTTATTTCATATTGATTAATGAAATGATTTAAAATTATTAATATCATTATATATAATACGTTAAGCCGTTTTTTGTAAACACAACTCCTCCCTTATTTCTGGACCAATTTTAATGTTTGAGGTTTCAAAAAATTCGTCTCATTTCGTAGTTTTGCAATAAGGTTTTAGATGTCAAAAATTCTTATCCTTAATGGCGTGAGCTAAACTCAAAGGTCGGGTTTTCCCAATAAGATTAACATGGAAAATATTTAAAAACCATTTCTATACAAAACAGCTGTTTATAATAAGAAACAAACTAATCCAGCTGATGTCGTGGATGAAAATAACGATGATTACAGTATTCAGAAGGTTATAAAACATTTTAATACAAAACAGCTGTTTATAATAAGAAACTAACTAATACAGCTGCTTTGTGGAAGTAAATATTGATTTTTATAAGGGAGGAAATGAATTATTTATTCAAATTATAAAATTTACGAACTAATTTGTTTTGAACATTTAACATTATTTACCATCTTAGTTTTGAGGTTATTATTTATAACTTTTTTGTTATGTTTTTGATTAAGTGTAGACCTGAGCCTTACTGGTTCTTTTAACCTTTATTATTACTGCTGTTATAAAATATAAGAAATAATTTGATTTGAACATTTAACATTATTTACTATCTTAGTTTTGAGGTTATTATTAATCCTACACTTTTATTATAAATAAAACATAACATATGTTTTTAGAAGGTCGCACCGGGGGTTGGCGTGCGGAGCACGCAGGGGTCTCCCCTAGTTATAGTGAAAACATGAATAATCGAATATGTTTGAATGTTATACGAATGTTTCTGAAGTTAAAAGAATAGGTATTTCTTCTTTAAATTTGTATAAACGAATATATTGATGACTAAGATCGGTTGTATTTATATACAGTTTATAAGCTCAAAGCAAATCTTATAACGTATATAGCATACATTAGTTCTATAACTCATATTTCAAAAAGTAAACTTTACAAAAAATATGACTGAAGTTGTAAACATAACCCCAAAGTACAATCTACGCTGGGTTTAGTTTAAGGGATGATGGGCGAAATCAGCTTTTATATTATATTGTTACTCACGTACGTACATACACTAGCTTTTATAGGAGTCGATTGAAATAACAAAGTTTTTCTAGAAGAAAGACGTGCTAAATGAAAGTTAAGACGAAATAAACAGCTGTTAATAAAGAAGGAGTTACTTATGCTGATGAGGAGTTTTAGAGGTATGCTATATACAGTACAATTTTTCAGAAAATATGAAAATAAAACTTTACATCAATTTCGCGACAGGTAAGATTCTGTTAAAGCTTTACAAAATATCTCTAAATCTATTAAGGCTAGAGTTTTTAGAATTTTCGGAGATATTTATTCAGATATTTTCAGGGACTACAATGAAAAATTAGAGTAAAATATTTTTGAGATTTTAAAATCTGTATGTATTAAAATTAACTTTTTTTAGAATCTAATATTTTTGCAGTAGGTTGGTTTTATTAGTTCACTCCATGGTCACAATAATTTGGAAGATCCAGAGATTGAATTTTTTTTAAATATCTCAAATAGATCAAGAGTCATTATGCTGAAAGTAATAGCGTGAAAATAAAAAAAAAACATTTTACGAAAAAAATTACATTAAAATAAGTAAATTGCATTTACTACTAGCTGACCCATGCGAATATTTCGCGTGTTAGGGGTAGGCCTACTTACCTGATTTAATACACTGACTAGGGGCTCTGCCCCTGGACGCTTCGTGTCCCAACCGCGCCTCGCCCTTCGGCCTCAGATGGCTGCTTCGCTTCGCTCGCAGTTGGAAAATTTGTTAAATAATCTCGTTAATCTTTGGCTCGTTTGTACATAGGTTTGTAAAATTATGAAACAGGCTTAAATATATTAACAGTAATTACAAGATTAATTATAACCTCAAATACAAGCTTTAGAAACGTGAGTGGCTTTCATTACGATTTTAGTCCTAGTTCTACTATCTTCTGTCAACTAAAGTTTTGAAACCAGACCTAAATATAGTAAAACTTATTGCAGGATTAGCATAACCTCAATAATATGTTTCAGAAATGAGCCAGGCCTATATTAGAAAAATTACTCTTACAATTTATCCATCTTTGCCAAGTTTACCTTTTTTTTGTCAAAATAAATTGTTAAATCAGGCCCAATTTATTCTAATTCCAACGTGCTAAAACAGTATAAATTAGTTTGTTTTTTAACAGTAATTAAAAACTATCCAATGAACAGCTGATTTTGGATAATACTCAATCTCAGTTCTATTTCACTCTATTTCCAACGTGATAAAACAGTATAAATTGGCTTGTTTATAAACAGCTGTTTTATTTGCTTTATTTATTATTTCGTTGTTATTTTGTAACCAACATGGCAACCCATAAGACCCTATGTTAAAATGTTTCAACTTTTAAATTGGATTTTCTCAAAAAATTGCGTTTTTACACGAAATACAACTATATGGGTGTACTTAAAAATCAAAACTACACCTAAATACAAAATTTCTTTGAATTCGTTAGAGCCGTTTTCGAGATCCGCGACAGATACAAAGATACATAGATAGATACAAGAATTTCTCATTTAAAGTAATAGGATTTAAATTCGTACATTACGTTTATTTATTTACGTTGGTTTAATTTGACAACTGTTTATAAGGATTTATAAAGCTTTACGTTGTTTTAATTTGATGGATTTGCGTGATAGATTACACTTGCATTTAAATAACAGCTGTCCTTCATGACGGCGCATTTCATTAGGAATCCATATGAAGTATAATATAAAATTTGTTTACATCAATTTTTGTACTGAAAACATGAATGTTAAGTTGTTTGTCTATTTTTCCGTCATTAGCGGGGAACATAAGCTTTAAAATGATGCTTCAAAATTAATTTTGATGAAGAATTAAGGGATATATCACTTAGCGATAAAAAAAAACACCTTTGAGAAATCTATACAGGGTGTTTCAGAACTCCCTACCAATATTTTAGGGCATTGTTTCTTGGTTAGAGACATATGTAAATATCATATTTAAATTGTCCGGAAGTCCTTAGATACTCACACAGCCGCCATTTTTGTTTTTTCACTTATTAATTTTTTTCTAAAAAATGGTTAAACATACGAAATTGAAACTTTGCACAAACATTTATGACAACTAGACAAAGTAAGAAAAATTATGACAATTTTTCAAATTCATAAAACAAAATGGCGGCCATTTAAAATTTTGTTTCTTAAATAACTAAAGAACCGTTGATTTTACAAAAATTTTACAAGAATACCTTTTTTAAGGTACCGTAATTTAATTACAAATCGATTGAAACCTTATTTTTTTAAATTGGACGAATATTAACTTAGATATGGCAGCATTAGTGATAAATGACCGCTGGAGGTTAGTTGCAGTGCATGCCAAGGCATGCGGCTAAAGTCTGCCACAACAATGCAACAGTCTCCGTCCGCTTTTAAAGTTATTTTTAAGCGATTTTAGATTAATTCAAACATTAATAAAATTATTACATAACCCTAAAAGTATCTTTTTTTATCAATTATCTATCATTAGGATGGCTTAAAAATTGCACTCCTTTTTACTGTCTTTAAAATTCAGACAATACACCCAAACGTTTTATATCAGCTGTGGTGAAAGTCAACGTACTTGTTTACAAACTAATCAGCTGATTTCATTGTTGCCTGAAAATGTTATTATTTATTCAATGTAGTCAGTTCCTCTAACTTTTACACTCACTTTTATTAGCTGTTTAAATTTTCTGTTTATTTAAAAAGCAAACGTGTTATTAATTAATTATTTAAGAAAATATTTTGTTATTTCTGTTTCTTAAGTGGATATAGGTTAGAAAAAACTACTTAAAGAAGACCAAATGGCTGACTACACTAATGAAGAGTACTGCGACATGCATTTTATGTATGGAACTGCATTAGGAAATTCATCTCAGACAAGAAGATTGTATGCTGAACGATTTCCACAGTAGTAATGACCGGAGTATACAGCGACAAACAAACAAACCAAAGGTCACGGTCCAAAGGTCAACCTGGGAATAGCGCTAATTTTTGGCTTCTTAAGTAAACAAAGATAAGGATTGTGTCAACAAGATAAGGATTAAGTAAACAAAGATAAGGAATATGTAAACAAAGATAAGGATTAAGTAAACAAAGATAAGTATTAAGTAAACAGTCCAAAGGTCATAGATAATAAATAGTGCTAATTTTTGACTCCTTGTGTCAACAAAGATAAGGTAAGTAAATAATTAGTCTATTGCTCAAAGTTCAACCGGAGTTTGGTCCAGTATGTCAACAAAGATAAGATAAGATAAGTAAACAAAGATAAGAAATAATTCTAATTTTGGCTTCTTGTGCCAACAAAGATAAGGTAAGTAAATAATTAGTCTATCGCTCAAAGTTCAACCGCAGTCTGGTCCAATGTGTCAACAAATCAAAGTAAATATTAATTTATGTAATTAATTAGTCTGTCGCACAAAGTTCAACCGGAGTTTGGTCCAGTGTATAATCTAGGTCAACGACTTAGTGAATCATTTAGTAAATTTCCATTCGAACAATGTTCAATTCGTTATCTATTAGTCACTCAGTACTTTTCCACCCCGGGTTTACGCGCGATTTTTAAATGTTATAGAATTTTATCTAATGATTCATCATTCGACGTCACACACGCGCGATTTTTAAATTATTGTAATTTCATTATCTTTAAATGAGTCATAAAGTGCAATTTTTAAATTATTCGTGAAATGACTACTCGGAAAGTTTAAAGTCCCGGTACCCGGTACACTATGGCGCAAGATTCATCTTTCTACACCACACACGCGCGCTTTTCAAATTATAAAGGATTATAATGTTAACTAAGTTCGTCATATAGGTAAAATTTTAGATTACTATACTTCCACGATCATAGTTTCCATGAATCCCACTCCTCCCGAAGATATCCGAATATACCCGAAATTTTCCAACGATAGTTATAATTAAGATCGTCCAATTTCTAAAAGTATGACACGAATATCTATAAATATAACAGGGAATGTGACACAGATTAAAATATTAGAGGAAAAGTATATTAATTTATTGTTTCCAACAACAGTTCCAATGACTTTATTACGACCCAAATTATATAGAATGTCATCTAAACTTTTTAAATTTTTATATTTCCCGATTTATTATGTAGGTACAGTACTAAAAGTTTTTAAAATATATTTAAAATTTGTTTATAAATTAAATCATATAAATAATTTTAATTCAACCATTTGGATACGTAAGAAAAAGTATTAAAGAATTTATGTAAATTAAACTATTTGTTTAATAAATCTCAAGTTTTGGTTTCAAAATGAATTTTATGTAGAAGGAAATAGAAAAATCAGTGCACATTATACAAAAAGTCCACAATTGGATACGAAAAATGTGTAAAAGTGTATAATAATTAACGTAAATAAAACTATTTGTTTAATTATTTTTAATAAATCTCAAGTTTTGGTTTCAAAATGACTTTTATGTTGAAGAAAATAGAAAAATTAAACTTATAGAAATGAAAAAATGTAAAAAAAAAGTGTACAATAATTAACGTCAATTAGTCTCTTTGGTAATTTATTTTTAATCAATCACAAGTTTTGGTTTCAAAATGTCTTTTATGTAGAATAAAATAGAAATATAAATGCACAGAACAATAATGAACTTGTGTTATTACATTTTGTAAAGAAATATTATTTACAAAAAGTTTTAAAAATATATTTAAAACTGATTTCTTAATTAGTAAACATAAATATTTCTATTTCCACCACTTTGATGGAAAAAATATAAACCACTCCACTTGGATACTTAAAAAGAATTTATAAAAGTGTACAATAATTAACATAAATGAATCTATTTGATTAATTACTTTTAATAAATTTTAAGTTTTGGTTTCAAAATTACTTTTATGTAGAAAAATGAAGTTTATAAAAATGAAAAAATGCATAAAAGTGCAAAATAATCAACGTAAATGAATCGATTTGTTTATTTATTTTTAGTAAGTCTCAAGTTTTGGTCTCAAAATGTCTTTTATGTAGAAGAAAATAGAAATATAAATGCACAGAACAATAATGAACTTGTGTTATTACATTTGTAAAGAAATATTTTTCCCCTTTTCAAATTTTTATATTTTCCCGATTTATTATTTACAAAAAGTTTTAAAAATATATTTAAAACTGATTTATTAATTAGTAAACATAAATATTTCTATTTCCACCACTTTGATGGAAA
>JAGFPH010014603.1:9791-23194 GCA_018207615.1 Philaenus spumarius | reverse complement strand
CTTACAAGGAATGGTGGGAAAAAAATAAGGAGTATTTGGAGGAATGCAGCACCATCTCAAGAACGTCTCAGTCTCATGAAACGCTGGCTGAAAGGTTAAAGGAGATCGACGAAGACTTGACGGACAACCAGTATTCTATTGAAGAAACAGATGAAACTTTGGAATCCATTCAGGATTATTTAAATAAATTGGCGGCTGAGTTTCACGTAACTACGGAAGGCAGCATGAATGTAGAACCGGCTCCTCCTGAAGAAACTTTTGAATCCATTCAGGACTATTTAAATAAATTTGCGGAAGAAGTTGCTGCAGAGTCTCCTTTAACTACGGAGAACATGAATGAAGATGAATTCGACAAGTATGTTGAGGAATTGCTGGACGATATTGAAGACGAATTTTTATTGCAGTGAAAAGGTAGCAATTATGTATGAAAATGGTTAGTAGTTAAGTGTATGTGATAGAGTTAAGACGTTAAATTAATTATGAAAATCCTTGTTTGTGTTTTATTAATATTAGTTTTAACAGAAAGTAAAATTTATACAAGTAATAATACATTAGATGCATTGCAATATCTTCAGATTTTTGGATTTTTGGAAAATAGTAATGAAACATTGACTGCAGTGAATAATACAGTACTTTCCAGCGCTTTGTTTATTTTTCAAGAGTACTATAATTTCTCCTTAGATGGTCAATTAAATAACGAAACGTTAAATTTAATGAACTTTAAACGGTGTGGTGTACGAGATGATGTATCTGGGTTTTCTGCTTCTACAGTTAAATGGAAAAAATTACATATTAAATGGCATTATTCTTACGCTAATTCTAATGTATTAAAAATTACTGAACAAGCGTTTAAAATATGGGAAAGTAATTCTGATCTTTCATTTTCACATAGTATACATAGTCCAGATATATTAATATCAAACAAATATCTAAGTCATAAATATCAAAAACTAAACCAATACTATTGTCCATATGCATTTGATGGTAGAGGTAGTGTATTAGCGCATTCGTTTTTCCCAATTGCAGATGGATCGACTGTAGAAATACATATAGACAACGAAGAAAATTGGTGTTCAGCACAACATTGTTTATCTGATCAATCAAATTTACTACATGTTTTAGTGCATGAAATCGGACATGCATTAGGCTTAAGACATTCAAATGACCGTAAAGCTATTATGTTTCCTTATTATAATGACAAAATAATTAAACTAGGATATGATGACATTTTAGGTATACAAAGTTTATATGGCCCTCCTCGTTTACCAGTTTCAACAACGTCTACGACATTACGTCCCACAGCGACTACAGTTTCAACACCTACAATTACACCTGTGGAACCAAATCTATGTAATTTGAAAAATATTAACACTTTTCTAATAGTACATAATCATTTATATATTTTTCATGAGAAATGGGTTTGGCTTGTTAAGTTAGGGGAAGCCTCATATCACAGCGTTTTGTATTTACCTGATTGGTTGCCTTTTCTTCCACAAAACTTTACAAAAATATCTCATGTTTATCAAAGACCATCAGGCGAAGTAGTTATTTTTATTGATTGTCTAATATATATGATTGATTTTCCTTCTTTAAATCTTGTAAGTAATTATCCAAAATATTGTATAGATTTAAATTTACCAAAAGCATCTGTTATTGATGGAGTGGTTAATACGTACAATGGACATACTCTTATTTTCTATAACAAAATATATTTCGCTGAAATTAATGAATGCTCATTCAAAGTTAAATATTATGGGTTAATATATGAAAGATTACCAGGTATACCACCGTGTATTGACTCATGTTTTAGGTATAAAAATGGATTATTATATTTCTTTCAAAATGAAACTTATTTTGAATTTGATTAATTTTCTAATCAGTTAATTAGTGCAAAAACCTTTGATCTTTCCATTTTTGGAATAAAATGTTCAAAAACGTCATTTACAGAGATTTTAGATCGTTTTAAAAAACTTGTAACTAAATTAGACGCCATGTCTATATCATTAGAAAACGTTTAGTAGAAGTGATAAGGTGTATTTTGGATTAGACGATGATGTTAAATGTATTGATTGTGAAGTTGCCGTAGGAGAACCAGATTGTAAGTTAGCAAATTTGTAATAAATAATGTATTTATATTATAATGTGGACTGCTTTCTTATTTCATTTCCTCGTCAGTTACTAAACTATGAACATCAATGTGAGAAGAGAAATTGCTAAAGAATTGCATAAGCAAGTTCGAAAAAATTTTCCTAGTCGTTATGTAGAAGTAAAGGGATTAAATGATTTATACCAGGCTGACCTTGTAGAAATGATACAATTCTCTAAAGTAAATAAAGGTTATAAATATATTCTAGTGATAATAGATTGTTTTAGTAAATATGCAATAGCAGTTCCAATAAAGTCTAAAAGTGCTTATGAAATAGAAAAAGCATTGAAACCTATTTTAGATAAACACCCAATGCGTCATTTTCAAACAGATAAAGGTACAGAATTTTACAATTCTAGAGTAAAATTATTACTAGATAAATATAATATAAATCATTATTCAACTTTTTCTGATAAAAAAGCTTCCATTGTAGAAAGACTTAATAGAACTTTAAAGGGTAAAATGTGGCAAGCATTTAGTGAACAAGGCAGTTACAAGTGGTTAGACTTACTTCAAAATATTGTTAATAAATATAATAATACACCTCATAGAACGATAGGTATGAGACCAATTGAAGTTAATAAAAATAACGAATTTTTAATTTTAAAAAGACTAGGTAAAAACAGAAGACTAAAAGTTGCAAAACGTGATAAGTTCATTAAAGGAGATAAAGTTCGAATAAGTAGATATAAGAAACAGTTTACTAAAGGTTATTTGCCTAATTGGAGTAATGAAGTGTATATGATTTGGAAAGTACATCGTACAATTCCAACAACGTATTTTTTGAAAGATGAATTAGGTAACATTATAAAAGGTGGGTTCTACGAAGAGGAGCTCAGTAAAACAAAGTACAGCGATATATATCTAATAGAGAAGGTGATTCGAAATAAAGGAAATAAATTGTTAGTGCGTTGGCTTGGTTTCGATAAATCCAGTGACACGTGGATTAACAAAAAAGATTTAAAATGAAAACAACAAAACAAAAGGACTCATTATCAATTATAAATTTTGATTTGTATTTAAATAATCATATAAACTGTAGAAAAAAACACGGTCCCCTTTTACCCAATTCAATCAGATGTATTATTTGCGGACCATCTAATTGCGGAAAGACCAATTTAATGTTTAATTTAATTTTTCATCCAAAAGCTTTGTTTTTCGAAAATATTTACATTTTTTCCAAGTCGATAAATCAACCTAAGTATAAATTTCTTACTCGTATATTCTCAAAAATACCTGAAATAGGATATTTTATATTTACTGAAAATGATGATGTGTTTCATCCAAACGAAGTGAAACCTAATTCTATTATTATATTTGATGATGTAGCTTGTGAACGTCAGAATAATATTGGAAATTATTTTGTTATGGGCCGTCATAACGATATTGATTCATTCTATCTTTGTCAAACTTACAGTCACATTCCAAAACAATTGATACGTGACAATGCAAATTTCTTAGTTTTATTCAAACAAGATGACACAAACTTGCGTCATGTATATAACGATCACGTGAATACAGACATGAAATATGATAAGTTTAAAGAAGTATGTTCGATTGCATGGTCAAAAAGTAAAAACAGTTGTTTTATAATAGACAAAGACCGACCTATAAATAAAGGAAGGTACAGAATTGGATTTGATGAATTCATATTGATATAATCAGTTAGTGTTGCGATGGATGAGAGTGTAGATGTCAAAGATCATTACAAAGCATCAAACATACAAATGTTATCAGAGCAAACAATGGCTGTGAAGAAAGTTCCGAATCCGCTTTATTGTTGTGAACTTAAGTGTTTTATTAGAAGAAGAGTTGTAGTCGACGGTATTGCGTGTAGGGTGTGTAATTACTCATATTTTTGTCATTGCAAATGTATAACCGCTCAAAAGCATATCTGGAAGATTGTACTATATAAAACTCAATTCGAAGGATTTGCCTGTTGCGAAGACATATGCGCTCGTTTCACGTGGAATGAATTGTTTAATTGTAAGAGGTGTAGTTGGCATAAGGATATATGCAACTGCGTTTTGGAAAAATGTAAATCCAACAAGACTAGCTGGTTGTATGAAAACGTAAAAAGCATAGCAATGGAAGTTGTGAATAAAGTTCAGAACCCGGATTATTGTTGTGATCTTCAATGTTTTGCCACAAACAATAAAATGTATATTATAAAAAATATACGGAAGCGTAAAGTTATTTGAATTACCTTGAACATTCTAAGGATAAATCTGTAATAGCGATCGGAGAATGGTGTAAAGATTTGTACGATTAGTTTAAAATGAAAGTGTTGGAAAGTAAATCGACAGTATACATCGAGTTGGTGGGTTAATAAGTTATATTTAAATTCTACCTGGAAAAATTGTAAATCGTACTACAGAGTTACTATCAAAGAGTTAAGTTACTAAATTCTAAGGATAACCCTTTAATAACGAGTAATATTTTGTATGAAAATAAAAACCAAATAGTTTTAAAATGAAAGCTGTGCGAAGCAAATCGCACAGTATACATCGAGGCGGTGGGCTGATAAGTACTATTTCAACTCTACCTGGAAAAATTTTAAATCGTGCTATAGACTTATTACCAGTCGAATTACACATACCAGGATATCAATATTGTGGACCAGGTACACGGTTACAACAAAGATTAAATAGAAACGATCCAGGTATTAATAAATTAGATCAAGCTTGTAAGGATCACGATATAGCATATTCAAAATATACAGATTCAAATCATAGAGCTATTGCTGACAATCAATTGGCTAATAAAGCTTGGCAACGAGTCACATCATCAGACGCTAGTTTTGGAGAAAAGGCCGCTGCGTACGCGGTGACTAATATTATGAAAATGAAAAATAAATTAGGAGGCGGTAAAACTAGTAACAAGAAGAAAGGAAACGATAAAACTAAGAATGAAGGAGGAAAAAAGAAGAGAGCTTGTAAAATTATCACTTTTCTTCTCAATGCATTTCTCCTTCAAAAGACGAAATGCATTGATAAGAAAAGTGATAAAGTTAAAAAGAAAAACAGTACAATTAAAAAGAAAAGTGGTACAGGTTACTATTTAAAACCATACAAAGGCGGAGGAAGTAAAAAAAAAATTATTATTAAAATTACCTAATCGAGCGTTATCAAATACTGATTTAGAAAAATATGTTTTTGAATTGAAAATACCTAATTTCAGAGGTATATTTATGCGTGATAACCTTCCTTATAAAATTTTACAAAATGAAAACGGTATTGTAAATTTAGATAGTGTTCAAGGAAAAGGAACTCATTGGGTATGCTATCGTAAAATAAATGAGAAAATATCTTATTTTGATAGTTTCGGTAATTTAAAACCTCCACCGGAACTAATAGATTATTTCAAATCATCTTCGAATAATGTAAACATTTATTATAACTACACCACTAAACAGAAAACGAATACAATTAATTGCGGTCATTTGTGTTTAGCGTTTCTAACAGGAAACATCTGATGGTATCATGTTATGCTTAAACGGGAGAGGCTCGCAATTATCTTGTGATATTTTTCCGCCAATAGATTTATCTACTCATAAATATGAAATTGGTTTAATCGATCTCATGACGTATAATACAATTCCAAATATTGAAAAAAATGTTAATGATACATTTCACTATGGAGAATTTTTTATTAAAATCCCTGAAGGATCTTACGAATTAGAAAATATGATTTCTTTCTTAAAAGAGACTATGAAACATGAAAAACATGTTGTATTGGATATACGAGGAAATAATAATACTTTGAAAACTAGAATCTTCTGTTCAAAACTTATAAGATTCGACAAGCCTGGTAGCATTGGTCCATTATTAGGATTTGAAAAGAAGAAATTGGACCCTAATATATGGCATACTTCTTCAAATACTGTCAACATTAACAAAGTAGATACAATACGTGTTGCTTGCAACATTGTGCGTGGCTCATATAAAAATGGTGTTGAAGGTCATATTCTTCATGAATTTTATCCCTTAGTCGAGCCAGGTTATAAAATTGTTGAAAAACCGACCACCGTAATATACTTACCTTTAAATATAACTGGACTTCTTCACAACGTATCAGTACGACTCGAGGATCAGGAGGGGCAACTTATAAATTTCAGAGACGAATCTGTTACACTGAGACTTCATTTAAGACGTGAATCTACTTAAGTATGGTATTAGTTTTCAATAATAACAGAAGTAATAATTTACTACCAACCACCAGTTCTAAAAATCGCACTTTTATAAAGTTGACCAGGAGCAACCAAGAGTTTCTAGAATCTTTAGGCTTTATGGTCAATCGAAAATATGTTACAAGTAGATGAAAAAATTATTTTCGATGAAACTATTATCGATTTGGAATACCATACTCATCTACCATATGCGCAAACAACATATGGGGTAAACGATGAAATACGTATACCTGTTCACCAGCAGAATGTATACACATTGCCTAGCAAAAGTTACATATACATAGAGGGAACTTTTAAAGGAATAAAACCTGATGGTGTTAATGAGGATGATGCAATGGAACTTGTCAGCAATGCGATGGCTTTTCTTTTCGATGAAATACGTTATGAAATCTGCGGTACAGAAATTGATCGCATAAAAAATGTAGGAATAACATCGACAATTAAAAATTTACTAACAAGTCGGGAAGACGAAAAGAATATATTACTAAACGCGGGTTGGAGTTTGGATACATTGCCATTGAAAAATAAAAAAACTTTTTCATTTTGTATCCCATTAAAATTACTACTTGGATTCGCCGAAGATTATAAACATATAATTATGAATGAGAAACAGGAGTTAATACTGTTAAGAAGCTCATCGAATGTAAATGCGATTGTAACAACGGAAACAAGTCCTAAGGTTGATCTAGTTATAAATAAAATCTTTTGGAAAATACCTTACATTAGAGTTTCAGATGAGTATAACCTATCACTGTTACGATTAACAGATAAAGATCAACCTATATCTGTTCCATTTCGTCGTATGCAACTTCAAGAATATCCTGCGTTACCGGAAACTAAAAATATAACTTGGACAGTGAAAACAGCATCGAATACAGAGAAACCACGTTACGTAATAATTGCGTTTCAAACAAATAAGAAAAATGTTAGCAATAAAAATGCCAGTCATTTTGATTTTTGTAATATTCAAAACGTTAAATTATATCTGAATTCACAATACTATCCCTATGATAATTTTAATGGGAACAAAGCAATTATTTACGATATGTTTGTGAAATTTCAATCGTCCTATTACGGCGATAGCGACAACAAACCTTCTGTCGACAAGGATACATTTCTCGCCAAAACTCCGCTATTTGTTATAGACTGTTCAAGGCAAAATGAAACATTGAAAACAGGAACTTTGGATGTGCGCGTGGAGATCGAAGCAAGTGAAAATATTGGTGCACAAACAGCAGCTTACTGCCTTATAATTCAAGATGGACTTGTAGAATATACACCTTTGTCTGGTATTGTAAGAAAAATATTTTAGTATTATTAAAAAACAATTTTTTTTGAACAAATGTGTTTTTATTTAAATCCTAATAAATTATTTGATATAGTGAGAAATATACTCATCTTTATGCTATTCTTATATTTTCCATCTGTTCACACACTTGATTCAACTAACTTAAAGATATTATTGGATGGTAAAAGGTTAAATGATTGAAACAATAAAATAATTTTAATACTTATTTCATTTCCTGATATATACATTTAGAACATAACTATACAATAATAAAGTACAAAATAAAATAACAAGTTATACTTTTAAATACATTATTTAAAATAAGTAATTCTCAGTGAATTATATTTATATTAAATGAGACTTACTTTTGACCAGACCTGCTTTTTCGATAATTTTTTAAATTATCTAACTCAGAAAGTTCTATTTCTATTAACAAATGTGTGCTTTCAGATTTAGATGATTTATTTTCACAAAGGTTATTGAAATTTAATTCCAAACCATCTTCCAAATCAGAAGCACAAGATGAATCATCAAATGATTCTTTTCTTTTACGTTTATTGTTTGTTTTACCTTCTTCCTTTTTTAACAGATCAGTAAGTAATTGTATAAATGAATTACAGTATATGTTATTGTTTTAATGTTTGATGAATCTAAATACGTCTGCAGTAATGCTAGTAAATCGTTGAATTGAAATTTATACATTTTATTTTTTTCTAATTTTATTTGCGAAGGTTCTTCGTCAATTAATTTTTCTTTAATACAATTAAATAAAGTGCAATACACATTAAATATATTAGAAATCTCTTTGTCTTTTTCTTTTTCTAAATATTGTTTGATAGGAGTAATTGTCGACTCCCAAGTAACGAAACTATCTACTCCTATAATGATTATTGTTTCTAAAAGCCAACTAATGGTTAATCTATTTCCGATGACATTCCTACGATATTCTTGGTTGATGGACTCCATATCTAAAAAAAAAATAAAACAACTAATTAACTCTTGACAGATGATATCTTTTTCACAAATTACAATTCTGTTCCCTTTATTTACTCAAATATCTTTATCTGAATGGTTGAAGATTAATATGATACCCAACTAGATCGTTAATATTTTTCAAGAACATAACCATTTTCTACCAGTTATAAATAACAAAAGATGGTATTTATTTTTCTGAAAAAACTTTAAACTGTTATTGATATTATAAAGTGATTTACAAGTTTAAATTCATTAATTAATTTTTTGTCTTACCTCGTGATTTGGAGAAGTCCCTTGAGAAATATCGTTAATTTCTTTACAGACTTGCGTCAATAATATTTATGTACTGTTCACTTTCCTCTTGCGTGTTGTTTTTTCAAATCTATTCTTAGACAAAGTCACTGAACATGAACGTTGTGACCATAATATTTTATTGTTGTTAAAGTTATTTAAATCTTTTGAATTTAATAAAAATTGTCTATTAATCCACTCGTAGTTCGCTAACTGAAATGCTCCAACGTTTGTACACTCTAAACCCATAACAAAACTAAACATAGCATGTGTTTTGAATTATTATCGTAAACTCGGTTTAACCTTCACAAAGGCAAAAGTCATTTCGATAAGCAGCAAAGTGCATCTTTTTATCAATCACTCTCAACTATTTGCATTAATATAAATCGATAAATTCCAAGAATTAACTCACTGCTAACGTCAATCAAATGATCCGTATATTTTATCAAACATGCATTACTTTTTATCAATCACCCGTAATTTTTTCTTAACGAACCGTAACTATTTGCGTCAGTATTAAACCTGAGGATAAATTCCTAAAAACTCAAAGTATCAATTCTTTTCTGTATGAAAACGTTAATATATTTAAAGTCTTCAGTGTTCTGAGAGACGTTGTAAAGATCATGGCTGATAAGCGTCGTAGAGTTCGTTTTCGAGACGATTTAAATACTGCTCATTACGTCAGTACTGATTCCGAATATAAGGAGGCGAGAAGCGGTATGTGTTGGTTAATATTAGCAGCGGATCGTGCAAGAGAAGAACGTTTATCTAGTGATTTTAGTAAGCAAGTAGAAATAAACAACAAAAAGGACGTTTTAACACTTCAAGCACCACCCCAAAAATAGATGGCGTGTTCTGGTAGAGATGTTACTGGCTGTTGGGGTGATACTGTTTCTAATTGTACAAAAAAGGATTTAGTAAAGTCTGGTTTTTACCATACAAAACCATTTAAAAATATTGTATGCTGTGGTTGCGGTTGGGAGTCTGGAACAACGAAATTAACAATTAAACACATCAATTTTCTGCATAAAATTTCAAACCCAAATTTTGAACAAAGCAAGAATATTCCTGCAAATTTAATCGAGTATGGAGAGTGTAAAAAAATCGTTGTTGACACTGAAAATCTTATGAGAGAAACATTTCTTTCTTGGCCTAAACAATATCCTAATATTGATGAAATGGTTAACGCCGGTTTTTATTATACTGGAGAAGGAGATGCTGCCAGATGTATTGAATGCGGAATTACAGTTGATCGGTGGGAGGAAGATGATTCTCCAAAATGGGAGCACAGAAGATGGGCATCACATTGTAAGATAGTCGAAAATTATTAATGTAAAAAATGAATGTAAAAACATTGTAAATCATATACATTATAATAATTTTTTGTGAAAATAAAAATAACTTTCAAGACATACTGTATTTACTTACCAAAATATACCATTTTATACGTTAACGTTTAGTGTGTTAGAGAACTCTTTAGTTCAAGTTTAATCAAAATCGAATCAATTGTTATTGAGATATTTGAATTTAAAATATTTTGCCTCTCCTTGGAAGAAGTTTTGTGATCATAGCACTTATCATTTGTGAATTTTAAAAAACATATAAGTAATTATGAAACAGATACGTTAAGACACACTAGATTGCGTTGCTCTCGTTTTATGTTGAACGAGTTGTTTTGTATACATTATAACACTTTATATGAAAATGATTACATTTTTTAAACATACTGTGTCAATTTTAAATATTGTAGACACCACCATTACCATGTGTTTACGTTACTTAGAAGCACTAGATTGCGTTGCTATCGTTTTATATTGAACGAGAAACTTTTGAAACTTACTGTGTCAATTTTAAATATTAAAGACGCCTCCATTAACATGTGTTTACGTTACTTTTAGACACACTAGATTGCGTTGCTCTTGTTTTAAATTGAGCGAGTGGTTTTATATAAAAAATATACATTATAATACTTTTGTAAATGTAATTAAACTTTTGAATCATACTGTTTAAGACAATGTTAATATTATATTGTAGACACCGCCATTAGCATGTGTTTATGATAAGTTTAGACGCACTAGATTGCGTTGCTCTCGTTTTATATTGAACGAGTTGTTTTATATAAAATTAATTTTATATTAAAAAATATACATAATAACACTTTATATGAAAATGTAATTAAACTTTTGAAACATACTGTGTCAATTTTAAATATTTTTGACATCGTCAGTAACATGTGTTGACGTTACTAGATTGCGTTACTCTCGTTTTATATTGAACGAGTTGTTTTATATAAAATTAATTTTATATAAAAAAATATACATTATAACCCTTTATATGAAAATGAAATTAAACTTTTGAAACATACTGTATCAATTTCTTCTATTAACGTCAATCAAATGATTCATACGTTTTTACTAATGGCATGTATATTTTTACCAACTATGTGTTAACATAAACCTTGGGTAAGCAACTAAGCGTTAATTTTTTTTAATCACCCGTAACATTTTCTTAACGAACCAGAACTATTGACATCAACATATACGATTCTTAGAAATCGATAAATTAAAAGAATCTGTTTGCTATTAACGTCAATCAAGTGATCCATAACTTTTTATTAAAGACCCGTTTATTTTCATCAGCCATGCGTATCTTTTTATCAATCACCCTTAACATATTCTTAACGAACCAGAACCATTTACGTCAACATATACGATTCTTAGAAATCATAAATTCCAAGAATCTGTTCGATACTAACGTCAATCAAGTGATCCATAACTTTTTATTAACGACCCGTATATTTTCCTAACGATCCGTAACTATTTACGACGGTATAATCATAAACACAATGCGATCACGCGATCGACATGAGATGATCACGTGTACATTATATTAGAACGTCATATAAAAAATATCCACACTTAATATATGAAAACATAATTAAACATTCGAAACAAACTCTACTTAACACTTTGAAATTTTAAACGCTGTCATTAACATCTGTTTACAATATAACGCTATTATTTGAATGTATAATTACTCTTATTTTATTAACATTTGTTTAAAGTACGTTTTAAAAGGACTAGATTGCGTTGTTAATATGTATTTTTGCAACAGACTCTGTACTCTTACTTAACGCTGTCATTAACAGTACTAGGAAACTATTTAGTTCAAGTTCGATCAAAATCAACTGTTCTTGAGTTATCGATTTTTTTTAAATATTGTGCTCCTTATTTTTTTTTGTTATGCAACCCATATAACACGAATGTTTAAAGCTTGTGTTAGGAAAATCTTTAGTTTAATTTCGATCAAAATCGGATAAACGGTTCTAGAGATATTGAATTTTAAAATATTTCTCCCCTTAATTTTTCGGTTATGCAACCCGCACAAAATGTGGTCAACATACCTTAGATGTGTTCGGAAACTCTTTAGTTTAAGTTCGATCAAAATCGGATCAACTGTTCTTGAGTTATCGAATTTTAAAATATTTTGCTCCTTCTATTTTTTGGTTATGCAACCCATATAACACGAATGTTTAGAGCTTGTGTTAGGAAACTCTTTAGTTTAATTTCGGTCAAAATCGGATAAACGGTTCTAGAGATATTGAATTTTAAAATATTTTGCCCCTTCATTTTTTCGGTTATGCAACCCGCACAACATGTGGTCAACATACCTTGGATGAAGTTTGGTGGTCATAGGACTTACCGTTTGTGAATTTTACCATAACTTTTTATTAACGATCCGTATATTTTTACCAACCATGCATATCTTTTCATCAATCACCCGCAAAATTTTCTTAACGAACCACATTATATCACTTTATTATGCACATGTAATTAACACAATGTTAACATTATATTCCAACGAAGCGTAACTTTTTATCAATCACCCGTAACATTTCCTTAACGAACCAGAACTATTTACATAAACGTGATCCATTTTATTAAAGGCCCGTATATTTTTACCAACGGATCGTAAATTTTAACGATTCATTGCGTTGCTCTCGTTTTATATTTAACGAGTTGTTTTATATACATTATAACACTTTATATGAAAATGTAATTAAACTTGTTGTGTACACAGTCATTAACATGTGTTTACGTTATACTTAGAAGCTCTAGATTTCGTTGCTCTCGTTTTATAATGAACGAGTTGTTTTATATACATTATAACACTTTATATGAAAATGTAATTAAACTTTTGAAACATACTGTGTTAACATTTTCTTAACGAACCCACCAGATAACAAATTGGCCGTGACGCGATAACAAATTGAGCGTGACTAATTGTTTTACGCTCGATCGAGCGTGTAATCGTAATATATACGGGTCGTTGATAAAAAGTTATGGTTCGTTCGATTGACGTCAGTATCGAATAGATTCTTGGAATTTATCGATTTCTAAGAATCGTATATGTGTTGAAGCCAATAGTTCTGGTTCGTTAAGAAAATGTTAATACAGTATGTTTCAAAAGTTTAATTACATTTTCATATAAAGTGTTATAATGTATATAAAACA
>JAGFPH010014601.1:8000-23199 GCA_018207615.1 Philaenus spumarius | reverse complement strand
TGGGTTTATATTTAGTGTTTCGGGGTTCAATTATTAACAAATATTTTTATATAATCTTAATATTTGTGTTTTTAAAAATCTATTTTTAGCACATACATTATATCAACTGTAGGTAAAATATCGCTAAAATATTTTAGTTATTCCTCTGGTCTGAAAATAAATTGTAAGAACTCTCGATCCTTGTAACAATTTCACGGAGTATGTGATTTGAGATTTATATATCTTTGCATTATTTGATGCGAAACGATTTGGGGTTATTTTGTCAAAGCACGATACTTGATGTCCATCCGCCTGGATAAACACGGGAAGTGTGGGTGTTTCCTTTTATGGAAAAGCAGTAAAAGAAGAAATACATTAGTACTAAATATAGTAAAGAATTCAAAGGGAGCAAGGAAATGTATCCTTATAAAAGATATGTAAAGCAATAAATTGTTAGTTAAGCATGTAACTTTGACAAAGCACATGTTATTAACATGTAAATTTGTAGTTTAGTATATTTTTAAATATCAAATAATATGTTTAAAATATGGTACGATAACAATTTCGAAACCAACAAGACAACAAAATATAACTTTGTATATTAAAGAACAATATTTAAAACATATATGTCTAAACTTAAAGATATTGTTAATAAGACACGTTTTTTATTTACTTTCAACATGATCAAAGAACAAAAGGTAGGCCTAAATTTTATCCGTATTTGGACAACATATATTTGAAAATCTCAAGATTATAAAAATGATAAATTTTTAAATAAATAAAATAGTCGCAAAATAAAAAAGCATATGAAATAATCACTAGGAATATCTTAGCAAAAGTGAGCAAGATCTTTTTCGATTAGTGTTATTTAGATATAATATCCATCATGTTACCAAATTGTAACATTGTAGAACTTTTTTTATAATTATACATACAACTTCCTGTTTTTTCTCTAAAAATGTGTAAACTTTTAAAACCTATGTTCAAGGATATATGTCATTAATTCATACATATAAATATTATATATTTAGATTGTTTAAACAAACCGGGCTTCACGATATCTTAAGTTATTTTGGACGAATCGGCCTAAGAATTAAAAGTACACGACGTTGGAGGCGATAGGTGATTAGTATTTTAAAAGTGGCATGTTTAGTGTTATTTTAAATGCCTTTTATCTTGATCCGGGGAAGTTATAATAATCGTTTTATTATAAAATTGGATCTGAATTTGTATACATTCAGTTTCATCCTAGTTATTTTATTAAAGAGATTGAAAGGAGGAACCACGGCGAAATTTTAAGAAACATCGAACCATAACTTTTTAATTGAACTGAGATTTTTTGTTTGTGTACAAATTCAGTGACATAAACAAATCTATTAATATTTTAAACCCACATCTTGCCTAGCTCTATTTACACACTAAATGGTTATTTTATTCTAAACTTTAAACTTTAACACAGATAGGTCGGCCATCTTTTCTGAAGATAGAAACGTTGAGTGGGTCTAGGGAGGAGTGCAATTTTCAGTGCGACCTACTCATTTTACACCGTGGTTTAAATAGCTGAAAATGCTCGAAAACCTTTGAAATTTGACAAACTTACGGTTTAATAGTGTGGGATGTTGATGGTGTGTTTGTAATTTCAAAATGAAAATAGTTTGGTACTTTAAAAATCGAATAAAGTCCAAACTTGTTTCTACTTTTTAATTCGTGACATCAAAAAGTTGTATTGCGTAAAACATTTTTGTTTTTAGGGCAGGTGCGTCATGTAACCTACATTTTCCGAAAAGTATTTTTTTGAAGTAAATAACTATTGTAGTTTCTATCATACAGCAGTTAGAACACGAGCTTAGTTTCGTGGGTAATGTGCCAACATGTACGTACTTGCGACTTGTGAGTATTTGACTCCGCCATATTGTGTGAGTATTTGACTCTACAACTGGCTTCACTCTTGCGTTCGACTTGTCCAGTCTATTTATTTCTGTGGTCGACGGTTCAATAACAAACCATATGAAACAAACGGATTTTTGCTACATGCATATTCTATAGCCGTAAATTGTAATGAGAGATAACTTCAAACATCAACTAGGATGACACCATTACAATAGAATTATCTGCATACAATGAATGCAATGGATCCCACTAAGTACATTCAGGAGGGATTATCATAATTTCAAACAACTTCATTACTAAACAGAACAACACGTGAATTCATTGGTGTTATTGGTGAGGATGTTGCACCTGATATTGGATTGTATGCCTTAATTTATCAAGGAAACAGGATTATATATGTGTTTTGTTGATCTAAACAAGTTTTTCAATAACTACATAAATTAATTTTGTTAGTAACTTGTCTAAAGCACAAACACATCGGCATATTCATAACAAGACAACATATTTATGTCTCTCAAATAAAAATTCAAAGATCATTTTCCTAATTTTGAAGCCGTTTATTTTATATGCAGATAAGTGCTGCAGAAAGATGTACCTAAATCGGATCAATAATATGTATTTACAGGTGTGCTATATTTAAAGTTTTTCTCTACTAAGGTTTTAAGCTGGGTTATTACCAGGGACAGTATTTCTAACACTGCAATCCTTCTTGATGACAGTTAACAGAACTTAGACTGTTTTTATACGAAGTTAAACAAAATAAACTAAAGGTTGACGTGGATTACCAAATAGTATATTTCCCGGTTATATTAAACGGATTTTGATAGTGACCTAGACGTATAAAAAAGAATCAGTAGTTTTACACTGTATACACTGACTGGTAGATGTATTTATACAGGGTGATTCAATATGAATGTTGTCTAAACTTTTAGTTTTAATCTAAAGTTTCTTTGTTTTTCGCTATTCTAAAATGTTCATATAATATAAATTATCCATTTTAATTATCTTATAACTTTTATTTAAATCATTTAATACATATGGGTATGGTTTATTATAAATTTAATCAAAATATATCCAATACTTCCGACAATATTTCTGGAAAATATGCAGACTTCCTGAAATAATAATAAAATTAATATTTTATTTGAAATATTTAGTTATAACCTATGCGTCTAAACTGTTTAGATGTAATAAACGGTATTTGGACTAGACATATAAATAAGAAATCTATTAAAAAAAATCTAGATACTTCTACATCATGTATGATTTTATTAAAAATGTTAATTGACAACTTATTTTTATTCAGTAACACGAAACTAATGCGAAATTTTACTTGGAAGTTGTAATTCTCGTGTTACAATAATTGTTATGTTATTCTACTGAAAATTCAATTAGTTAACTTATCCATAGTGAAGGTTAAGTATTTCGCTAACGATATAAAATATCAAAACACAATGATGTATCGTTACTAAATTCTTCATAACAATTTTAATTCCATAAATAGTTTGACTGTTGCTTTTTCATTTGTTTTTTCCGAATTAAAGTAAAATGGTAAGGATACCATAACATCCCATATTTAATGAGCTAAATTTTGTTCCTCGTGATATTTTTCTGAACGTAACATATGAAGTTCTAAAAGATTTTCAACTGCTACAGTTTTGAAACCATCAGGCACGGATCCATAAATATATTTTAGGGGTTAGCGAAATACCGGGGATCTGGGAGTATGAAAAACTAATATTCTATGCAACCAGAGGAAAGGGGTTCCAGGAAATTTTTGAAAATTACAACTTTTAAACTGTCCTTTTCAAAATTTCTAACATTACATTTTGATGGACTGTATTGCCATATTTAAAGGGTTTTTTTTAAAAATAAGATCCGATAATTTGTCTTTTACCATCAGGAAACTAGGTTATATAAATACTTGTTTATTTTGTGTTACAACCATTAAATAAAATGTTCGACCATACAAATTGAAAAGGATTTCTTTCAAATCGAACCTTGACTATAAACTATTACATAAAATACTTGATGGTTTTATAAAACTGAATCTAACCTCCTTTTGTAATTCTTAGTATATTGATCAATCACTTTGTCTGTATTTGGTACAATTATCATTGGAATTGGTATATTCATCAGCGCTAGACCAGTCACCCTCTGTTTTCCCATCCATTCTGCACTAACAACATTTGTAAGAAGTGTGACAAAACCAAGTAGAAGGGTGTTAATTGTAGGCAACATATCTGAGTCTGTATAATCTAGGCAGTAAATTGCATTACTTGGAACTTGTGTAGATAAATCCAAGTATAAAATCCGCCTTTTTCACTGCAATAAACAGTGGCAGTTAAGGTTAAAAAACCTTATTTTTTAAGTTTTTGAGTTTGGAGGCAGTCACTCCCACCCTTGTATTAGTGCCTGAAAACCATTAACATTTTATTTTTTAATTAAAACTTTCATACAAGTTCTAATTATTTTATATCGACATTTCTATCCTGTACTCTGTCCTATTTTTTTTTTTTTTTTATAACCGAGAAATAGAAAATAAAACTTTTGCAGAAACGATTATATAAAAGAATAGAAATAAAAATTGGGATGGTCATAATTGTGTCGAACCAATGTTTGTTTAAAAATCACAACTCAATAGAGAAAATTGGGCCGAAATTTGGCTACTCAAAATATGGTATGCTTCTGAGTGTTATGTAGTGTTAAAAAAATAAAACTTAATTAATTGAAAATATTTAAAACAATATTCTAAGGAATTTTTAAACGCATAGTTTTAATACAAAATTGGCAAAACACAAATTTTTCTCTATTTATTTATAAAATGATTATAGCTAAACTTTGTGTTTAGAGATAATTAAATTATATGCAGGAGAACTATAGCAGATTCGAACATTTGGGAAATATTTGTTACTTAGTTGGCGTGAAAACTACACATACTATATAAATTACGTTACCATAAATACAGTGTTATTAATTAACTAAATTATACAAGGTGTTGTATAGAACTCTTAACCATCAGCTTCATGAACTGTATCAGCCCTTGAAATTATGTCCTCGAATCAACCTACACAGAGACATAAATAAGGGGCCTTAGCTCAGTACACAAGCTGTTATATAATATACGTTTCCCGTATTTAAATACAAATATGTACATAACCAAGTACATATTCAACTCAAGAAGTAATATTTGTACAAGTTAGAAACTAAACACTACCTAAGCAAATAACATCTCGTCATAATGAATTCACTACGAACTTCATGAAGATTTCATAGTCTATAGCTTGTATGTTTAGCGTGCATTGTAAACTAAAACCCACGGCATCATAACTTTGTATTATATTTATGTAGGTTTTCTATTACATACAGGGAGTATTTATTTAAATAGTGTTTCAATTATCTTAAATGTTCACTTTTATAACAAAATATTCGATGCCTTCTGAAATTGTATGTTGGATATTTATTTAAAAACATAATAACACAAAAATATTTCGAAAATGTTATTCCAGATACAATAAATTAATGTTTTTTACTAACTTTACAGGATGTAAATAAAACAATGAAATTGTTGTGTTATTATATAGCCCCAACAAATAAATTACATTAATTTTAATATACACTTATTTTAATTATGTATATACTATTTTAATAAATGTCCTTAAAGAATATTGTAATACATTTTTTAGTTTTCAACAAGTATATAAAAATGTTTTAATTGTTTTGTTTTATTAAAATAAAAAATATAGTATGTTTTAATTATATATATAGCCTATATTGTATTAAAACTTTAATTAATTTACTTTTAGGAAAACCAATATAATATGATTCAAAATTTTGTTTTCTTTTCATAAAAGCTGAGTAGTTATGCCCCCAAGACATCAAACAAAATTTAAATGAAACAAATTGTATACAAACAAATTATTATTATATGTTGTTTAATGAATACATTCTATAATACACATACATATTTGAATTATATAAAAGCATTTTACATCGTATTACGGCAATATGTAAATTTGTATCATCTTAAGCTCTTTAAGTTTCTAAGAAATCCATAAACTTTAAGGTTGAACCAGATCCAGGTAAAATATGTCGATTGAAAGAATCATACGTTAATTTAATAATATCAAACCAAAGTATAATACAATTTCTAGATGTCCGTAAAATATCCATAGAATAAATGTATTAAATCCTTCCATTTTCAAAGTTGGTTCTATTTTTGTTAACTTCACTGCACTAAACATATCTAGTCAGCCATCAGCTGCAACAAGTCAAATCCAATGATGTAGGAGCCTACAAGCTAACTCTTTGCAATCCGTTTCCACGCTGTGATACTACCACTCTACTCCACTTAAGCCCATTTGTGTTGCTCGAAAAAGCATTGTCAAAGCATTTCCTTAGGAATCACTATTAACAACATTTATTTTACACTAGTATCAGTTTTATTCTTTTTAAATAAATTACTTTGCATTTCATAAAATGTACAGTTTTCCTACTAAATAATACAATATAAACCTTTACTTTTAAATTGTTTATAACTTAATATAAATTGAATTTTGCACAGAGTTAGTTGTTAGTATTACTATTGTAAATGAAACAAATATAACATTTAAAGCAATTATATTTATTGCGTTTATAGCTTTTTTTATTTAAAGCTTAATATTATACAGTTATTATTAATTACCACTAATAGTTATTTGTAAATACATCAGGAGTAGGTAAATTATTAACAATTTAACAATAACTTTGAAGTAAACAATACGTTAAACAAATTATAACTACCATAAATATTTCCTTATTGAAATACTACTAATATTTTTAAATTTGAACTATCTATTGTAATTTTTTGTCACTGAAGAATATTATGCGCTAGAGATTGCCTATACACTCATACATAGTTTGGATACTTTTATTTATATGTTCTCTTACTATTGCTTCATAACATTATTTTTACAACCTCCATTAATTAAATATAAAAACATAATTGCAAATATTGAAATTTGTGGATATAACGGTGGTACCCTGAACTACTTTGAAAAATAGTTTAATAGCATTGACAATGCCTCATGGGAAAGAAACTAATAATAAAATCTATTTATATTAAAATTTAAACACTAAATTGTAAGCATTTATCTCTGATAATATTGAACGTAAATTTTTAACATGGCTAGTATAGCAATTAATTTAGTGCTTCTTTCAGATTGTAAACATATTTATACATGTCACGTTATTAAGTTTCAAAGTAGAAATACTTATTATTGCAATTTCTATTTAGTTCCGGATTAGAGAACAATAAAAGCTTGTCAATGATGACAAAAGTTGGGGAAGTATAGAAGCTTATGAATCTACAAAACGTGAGCTTATTAAGACAATATGGAACAATAATAAGTAAAGTGTTTTATTAAATAAATGTATATACATATAATAACCTATAAGTGCTGCAGAAAGACTGAGCTAAATCGGTTCAATAATATGTATTTACAGTTGTGATATATTTTAAGATTTTCTCTGCTATGTTTTTACGCTGGGTTATTACCTGGGCCAGTATGACTGAAATGTAATCCTTCTTGCTGGCAGTGAACAGTCTTCTTTATAAGAAGTTAATCACAAGAAAAAAAAGGTGACGTGTATTACAAAATAGAGTATCTTCCGGTTATATTGTAAAGATTGTATGTATAATATAACCAGCACTATAAAAACAGAATCAATGGTTTTACAGTTATACACTGTCTTGAAGATGCATTTATATAAGATGGTTCAAAATTAATGTTACATAAACTCTCAGTTTTAATCTAAAGTTGTTTTATTTCTCAATATTCTAAAATGGTGATATAAAATAAATAGTGGATGTATACTAACTTATAACTTTTATTTATTTCAAACATTTATTTACATCAGGGGAGTTTTTAGGGTATATTTAATAAAAATATATCCAATAGTTACGAAAATATTTCTGTAAATTATACAGAAGTCCTGAAATAATAAAATTCATAATTAATTAGAAATTTTCAGTAATAACATATGCTATAAAGTTCGTAAATGTAATTAACAGTACTTGGACGCGAAATATATAAATAAAAAATAATAAGTTTAAAAAAATTTCAGATACTTGCATATAATTTACGATTTTATTAAACATTTTCATAGACAACTAACTTATTTTTCTAGAGTAGCAAAGATTTGAAACTTAATTAATCAAAATATTAATTTTACTACGTAAAATGTAAAACGTAAAACGTTTTTAATGAGTAATTTACCCCATTAAACGTTAAAAGGACAGCATGTGATAGGCCTACCACTAAACATAGACATATGTTACAAAATACACTATCAATGTATATTAATAATTAAGTATTTCTTATAATACACAATTTCATCTTTCTGCAGAATTCCATAGAACCTCTAGCTTTATATGAAATTGTAATTGTACAGGAAAACTTTTCATATTGTAAATATATCAAATAATTGTTGATTGACTTAAAAACCATTTCAAACGTAAGTTTTCACCTGGTTTTTTTTCGTACAACCTTTCATTTAAGTTAATAATTTTCAGAAAAAGTTTTGAACAACTACCTCATTATTAAACACGGGCCAATCCGTGATTGGCAGCTATAACGTTCTATACATAACCCAAAAGTATATTACAGTCTTGGTTTTTGTTGAATTTTTAATGCTTACCAATCGTATCATTGCACATTTTTATTTCTATAATAACAACACAAAGCTGTAGTTAAAAGTTGTAAACATATCCTGCTTTAGTATTTTGTTATTAAAGGAAGTAAACTCGCTTTTATAAAAGTTAATTTATTTTTAATAACTAACAGTGTAAGACTAATTATCAAATAATAAGCTTTGCGCTAATATTGTAAATAAAACTTATATATATAACACTGATTTAAATAAAAACCCGAACCACAAAACAAGGAGCAAAAACTATAACTAAATAACTAAATTGTAAGTTAAGTTTAATACCTTACCCTTATGTACATTTCGATGACATGGTCATCATCCTCAGATGGTTTTAACACTACTAAAGTATACATAACATATTACAGCCCTATATATACTGTACACGCCCTCCCCCACTCCTCCCCATACCGGTTAATCCAAGACCGACCTGGTGGAGGAGGGGAATTAGGAGGAGCCACATTTAATGTTTTCTATAGTTTTGGCTCCTTGTTTTGTGGTTCGGGTTTTTATTTAAATCAGTGTGATTTTGTCGCCACAGTGCTCTTTTATTTGTTTAATCATATATATAAATCTCAAAATATTAAATTTACTATATAAAAGTAGTTATTTATAACATTAAATGTTGAAAGAGCCACCATGAGGTAGTCTTACTACTAAACAAAAACCTAACTTAAAAATACGTACACTATGTCTATTAATTACAGATTTCTTACAATATACGTTTCAATCTAACTGCAGAGTTCAAAATATCCTGTTACTTTATAAGCAACTAGCTGCTGTACCCGTGCTCTGCACGCCAACCCCGTTGGAACCGTCTATACACATAATCATGTTATCTTTACTTTATAATAAAGGTGTAGGATTAATAATAACACCAATAAATATTAGATGGTAAATAATGATGTTCAAATGAAATTATTTCTTATATTTTATAACAGCAGTTATAATAAATGTTAAAAGAACCAGCGATGATCAGGTCTACACTTGCATTAATAAATAAAGTAATACTCTTGATAAATAAAATGTATATGGATTTGTTTGAATATAATTCATCCATGTAGAGGCCAATTCTTTTCAAAATAAGTGTTTACACAGTCAACATGGAGGAAAAACTAAATAATAATATATTTTCCTTTCAATAATTATATTCAAACATAAAAGGAAATTAACAAAAATTACCATCTTGTGATACATTATTATACATAAATAAAGAGTTCTGAAATATAATGACACAATATAATAAATTTAATACAGATATTTAAGTAAACAGTAAATAGGTTTATACAAGTTAATTCTTGATTGTTGAAACGATTTTTAATATTAACATGTTTACACAAAAGAAATTTTTATAAGACAGCCTTATAAACAATATTTACAGCTTTGTTTTCTTTTGTGAAAATATGTAGGTCCTTTCCGCTTGAAACACGTGAGCAAGCAACGTACAATTGCCCATGGGAGAAACATTGAGTTTCCAAATAGAGTCCTGCAACCTTAAAGGTCTGTCCTTGAGATTTATTGATCGTCATTGAGAAGGCAACTTTTACCGGGAACTGTAGACGCTTGAAATTGAAGGGCAAGTTTGATGGTATAATAGGTATTCTGGGAATGAGTACTTCTTCCCCTTTTGCAGAACCAGTTTAAATTTTAGCTTCTATTACATTTTTATTTAAAGATTTTATCAAAAGCCTTGTACCGTTACACAACCTTGGTGGTTCTAAGTTCCGAAGTAGAATTACTGGTATACCCACTTTCAATTCAAGCTTGTGGAGGGGAACACCAGGCAGCTCCAAGGAGTTAAGAAACTCAACTGGGTAATGAACAGCTTGATCTTCTTCCATAATTGAATCTATAGATAAATAATTTGTTATTTCACTATGAATCATGTTTATAATTTTGCTGTTCAATTTGTTTACATTTTCATTTTTGGGTACTAGTATAGCTCTGCACGATAACCATTCAGCATCGTGGTAATTGTTTGGCAAGTCAGGAAACACATTTGATATAAGCTCTTCAGCAGAAGCAACCATGTGTTCAAAGTTTTCAGGGAAGGAAATCCTCTTATGTTGGTCAGTAATTATGCTACCATCGCCAATCTTGAGCAAATTATCAGAGAATTGCCCAGCATCATGGTCGTTATGGAGATTTACCCTCATGTTTTGAGTCAAGTGAAATTGCTCAATATAACTCCATAGCACGGATTTTTTTAAGCAGGCATTAATTTCGTCTGCTGGAGTTCCTCGTTGGACAACCGGTAGTGTTTGTCTAAAGTCGCCTGACAACAAAACTACTAAACCACCCATTAATTTTTTACTATTTCTGATGTCTTGAAGTGTTGTATTTAATGCTTCCAAGGCATGTTTGTGAGACATCGTACATTCATCCCAAACCAGTAATTTACAACGTCGGAGGACCTCAGCTCGATCAGAGGTTTTGCTGATATTACATTGAGCAGTTTCGGCAGTAGCTAGGTTAAGTGGTAGTTTTAATGCGGAATGTGCAGTTCTTCCGCCAGGTAGAAGTGTCGATGCAATACCAGAGGATGCAATCGCAAGAGCAATGTGATTTTCTTTTCTCAGCTGAGCCAGTATAAGGTTGATGAGGAAAGTTTTACCTGTTCCACCAGGAGCGTCTAAGAAAATAATTCCTCCTTTTTCACGCTCAATCCTTTGCAAAATCGTATCAAAAACTAATCGTTGCTCGGGTAGAAGTTGTGGTAACATATCCTGTACTTGGAGATTCAAATCGTTAATGTTGTAGGCCATTTCTTTAAGAAGTTCAGCGTTGATTCCATTAGGTAAGTGTGGAGCAGGTAAGCCAAACGAACTTAAATCCTTTCCCCACATAGACTTCACCAGATCTTGGATAGCCATGAGCGCCTCATTGTATATGATGTCATTGTACTGAAGGTCAGAGACGGTTTCTCTGTTTCGATGTAAGATATCATCAGCCAAATCATTTCTGAAAGTTTCCCACAATGTTATAGGGCTTGACAATTCACACGTACTTATCAGTATTGCAAACAGATGGCGTACAAGAGAAGCTGAGCGAGTCAGAACAGCTTCTTCCATGGTTGACTCACAATGGTTGTCATTCTCAAGCAGGCCAAGAGCTTGACATGCTTCTCTGTACGTGCCGTACATTTGGTTGTTTACTGTTCTTAATTGCTGGAAAGATATAGGTCCTCGTACCTTGTGAAGAAGCAAACGAAGACAATAGCATTCAAAGTTTGCCGGATGCACAGTATACACACGGCCTAATGCATCTGAGTATTTAACATCCGTATAACCATGGACAGGTGTTCCTTGAATGCGGCGCTTGAATTCTTTCCTAGATGTGTTGAAAGTAAAATAGTGTGGAACCTCATGATACAAAATTGTTTTTGCAAAATCATCATCACGGCATAAATCAAAGAATGCAGTCAACGTGGTACGTGGCGGATTTTGCAATCTTTCATTGATGTTTTCCTCGCTAAAGTATACACGCTGACCATTTTCTAGGTGTACTGAGAGATGAGTCACTGTTGGTTTCCTATCATGCACCGGGAAGCCAAAAATGCGCCAAACAGCCTCATTACTACTTAAGTAACGTCCGGATTGATAAATAGTCACCTCATCCCTTAGATTTTCTGGTTGTGCGCCTCTCACCAAATTGAATGCAGCTTGGTCACTTCCCTTGTGGATATATTTGCAAACGTATTTTATTGCCTTAACAGAGCTACAATATTCAATGTTGATGTGTGCATTGAAGATCTTAATCAAAATTGGGGAATATGGGACAATCCAGCGGTTGTCTATCTTCACTGCAACATTTCCAGCAGCTTTCATATTAATGTGATTTGTGAATCCACCATCATCTGGACTGCGTCTACGGTACATGGGATAACCGTCGTCATTTGTTTGAGTGTTTTCGATCAAAGCCCTTGGATATCGTTTAGTGCATTTGCCGTCTTTCATGCATGGAGACTTTTGGTTGTAAGCTCCACAAGGTCCGTGAACCATGTGTTTTAGTACATACTCATGAAGAACAGGATCAGAGGTACGTTCTGGAATTTCAGAACTAACAATACTGTCAATCTGATTTGGACGGATTTTGTCACATAACCAAAGAAGGGAATTAATGTGAGGTAATCCACGTTTCTGCCACTCTACAGAGTACATAAAACACCTGACTGGGCCAAAGACTCCTCCTTTGTTTATTACTGCAACAAAAATTTTTATTTTTTGATGGAACACACGTGAAACAATGTCATGCCTGTCTGTTGTTTTCTGTCCTGGGAGCAAGGAATCCAGTATTTCGGCCCATTTTGGGTTGCAAGTTAAAGTTATAAATAAGTCCGGGCGACCGTAGTGTTTAACGTAGGTCAAAGCGTCTTGTGCCCTTTCGCTTAAATATCTCGGAGATCCTACAAAACTTGAAGGAAGGATAACAGCTTGACCAATATCATTAGCACTCAGTGTCCCATCGTTGTTCAAAGCATCTCTCAGATGCACGTAACTCTCGGCTCTGAGTTTTTTTGATTGAGCTTAATGTAAAGTAGGCGTTCAGTTTCTATTTTTGCGTACATGTCAACTATAAACTGGTTTAGAAGCTGTTTATACCGTAAGATAGTGTTAAAATTGTTTTCACGCACCATCAACAAGTACGCATAAAAGTCCATTGAAGAAACCTTCTTGTTTGTAGGGAGATTAGTATTTGGGTTCATCATAGAGATACAAAAGTGATACCCCTCTTTTCCTTTGAAGAAAATAAGTGGGTATTGTAAAGCATCGTAAAAACGGTGAGTTTCAGACACTCGTTGAAGAGTGTCATCACGTTTCCTTAAGACAATGTCTTGGCTCTCAAACTCATTTCCAGTAATGACGATCGCCACCTCATCTGTAGTAGGAGCATTGTACCGCCGTTCGTGTTCACCAGGTGGACGGTGATCGGCACGAATAACAACTTTGTAGTTATCTGTTGGTAGATATTCCATAGCCGTTTTAAAAGAACGGACTAATTGGTTTTCTTTATGAAGCATTCGCTGTATACTTTCGACCGTTGTACGGCAAACTCCAGGTATGTTGCTGCAACGTGTGTCTGTTTCAGTGTCGTTATCTCCAACAAAATATATTTGAAGAAAGCTATGGGGCTTTTCCGGAGGAGGAAGAAGGCAACCTACACTGTGATAAACTTGTCCCTGAATAGTAAATGTAGTATGAAAATCAGGAACAATAATGTGACCAGATGCTCCAAAGGATGTCATTTGGAAACACATATTGTATTTTCTTATATTTTGCAGGAACTCTTTTGATTCCCTTGTTTCCCCTTTGAGCAAAGTGAGAAGGGGTTCAGGTGGTTCTTCCAAAATAGGAACTTTGACTTTGCCGTTCGAGCAACACATTCCAACAGATTCTCCTGGCCACTTAGCTGCTCTACAATGCCTACATATCTTATTGATATATCCAATTGAAAGAAGATTATGATTGTTGTAGTCAGTTGTTGGGTCATAATTAAATGCTATATCTTTAAATGAATTCCACACACTCCTCATAAATTGTTGTCTTTGATTTCTTCGGGCGAGTAGGTTGGCTTCGTGCTGTTCATCAGTTTGAGTTAAACGCTGTGCAGCATGTCTCTGTACATCGAGTTCCAATTGTGCCTGCCGTTCGTCTTGGGTTTGAGACAGACGTTGATATGCGTGTCTTGATGTATCTTCTTCTCTACGTAGTAGACGCTGTTGCGGAGCTTCTTGTGAACGCTGAGATGCCATCCTCTCAGCGTTGTCTTGTAATCTTAAAAGCCGCTGTTGCGGAGCTTCTTGTGAACGCTGAGATGCCATTCTTTCAGCGTTGTCTTGCAATCTTAAAAGCCGTTGTTGCGGAGCTTCTTGTGAACGCTGAGATGCCATCCTCTCAGCGTTGTCTTGCAATCTTGAAAGCCGTTGTTGTTGAGTTTCTTGGGACCGTTGAGATGCTATCCTGATAGCATTGGCTTCTAATCGTTCCTGACGTTGTTCTGAAGTTTCAGAAAAACGTTGCAATGCTATATTTTCAGCATTGATTTCTAAACGCATTTGTCTTTCATGAGAAGATTCCCTTCTTCGTAGAGATGACATTGCCCTTGCCTTAGCAGAACGTTGTGTTATGTTACTCTTTTTCCTTTTAGGCATTTTTATGTTGTTTATTCCAGCATGTATGTTGTAAGTATCTGAAAAGAATTTAATTTACTTAGATGAAATCCTAATAAATATATCAAACTATAAACTTACCGATTATTGTCTTGAACAATCAAGATAAGGAAAAACTTCTGCTTGTAATATTACATTTGTAAAGTATAAGTAATCTTAAAATATGAATAACAACACATATTTACTATCACCAGTTTAAAAGTTCACCAGTTTAAATGTGTTTAAAAGTGACATTAACAGATAATTAACCCTGCATCTGGCAGTTTAAATGTTCACCTGTTTAAATGTGTTTAAAAGTGATATTAACAGGTGATTAACCCTGCATCTGGCAGTTTAAATGTTCACCTGTTTAAATGTGTTTAAAAGTGACATTAACAGGTGATTAACCCTGCATCTGGCAGTTTAAATGTTCACCTGTTTAAATGTGTTTAAAAATGACGTTAACAGGTGATTAACCCTGCATCTGGCAGTTTA